>JAVYIG010001846.1:0-158584 GCA_035222895.1 Strongylocentrotus droebachiensis
CCTAAGGCGGGCCCTTAGATGCTCATCTGACGGTAATTTAATGCCTAAAACCCCTGATTTCTGGGGGCTCTGCCCACTGGACCCCACGCCAAATATTGTCCTGCCAGTGTCACAAAATAATAAGGTATAAAAAAATACTCATCTGACCATAATTAAACGCCTAAATCCCCTGAGCTTCCGGGGGCTCTGCCCCCTGGACCCAACCAGAGCCCTAAGGCGGGCCCCTTGATACTCATCTGACCGTTATTGAGTGCCTAAAACCCTTGAGCTTCCGGGGGCTCCGCCCCTGAACCCCACACCAATTAGTGACCTGCCAGTGTCACAATTAGGTATCAAAATAATGGTCATCTGACCGTAATTAAATGCCTTAAACCCCTGAGCTTCGGGGGCGGACAAGGTATCAACATATGTTCATCTGACCACAGGCGCGTAGCCAGGGGGGGGGGGGGGGGTGAGGTGGTCCCCCCAAAAAGAGAGGAGTGAAAAGGAAGAGGACGTAGGAAGAAAAGGGAGTAGACAAAGAACATTTTGAAATTCAGACAGAATTAAGAGTCGAGAACGGTACAACGAATCGTCTTCTTTCTCTAATAATTTAATAAAACGTCAAAGCTTCCGCGCTTCGCGCAGGAAGGTGTGTATGTGTGTGTGTGTGTGGGGGGGATGGAACTTAATTCAGACAAGGATTAAGAGTCGAGAACGGTACAACGAATCGTCTTCTTTCTCTAATAATTTTAATAAAACGTCAAAGCTTCCGCGCTTCGCGCAGGAAGGTGTGTATGTGTGTGTGTGTGTGGGGGGGGGGGATGGAACTTAATTCAGACAAGGATTAAGAGTCGAGAACGGTACAACGAATCGTCTTCTTTCTCTAATTAATTTAATAAAACGCCAAAGCTTCCGCGCTTCGCGCAGGAAGGTGTGTGTGTGTGTGTGGGGGGGGGGGGGTGGAACTTAATTCAGACAAGGATTAAGAGTCGAGAACGGTACAACGAATCGTCTTCTTTCTCTAATAATTTAATAAAACGCCAAAGCTTCCGCGCTTCGCGCAGGAAGGTGTGTGTGTGTGTGTGTGTGTGTGTGGGGGGGGGGGGGGGTGAACTTAATTCAGACAAGGATTAAGAGTCGAGAACGGTACAACGAATCGTCTTCTTTCTCAAATGATTTAATAAAATGTAAAAGCTTCCGCGCTTCGCGTGGGAGGGGGAGGGGGGGGGGAACTGAATTTAGACGAGGATTAAAAGTCATAACGGTAAAACGAATCGTTATGATTCGTTGGGGAATCAAATTTGGGCCTCCCCCCCTAAGAAATCCTGGATCCGCGCCTGAGATAGCCACCTGTCAGTGACCTCGCTGTGTGGTCTAATCCCTCCTGACCCAGTAGTGTTGACGGTCTTTAAGAGAAAACTTAGGGATCCACCTGGTCTGCCCTATACATGCTTTTAATGGCTTTTTCAAAATATACATAAATATATATTTCTAGACCTAGGTGTCCACGAACTAAATATTAACATAAATATTTAAATAACTAATCAAAGTTTTTATTTCTAATAGAAATATTCTTTAAGGTTTTTGTACAATTTGAGTAGGGCTACACATACAACAACGCGTGGAACTATTCGCGAACGCTCTCACATCCGCCAGAGGTTTAATCAAGCATTCAAAATTTCTCAAGGAAAGCTGGCTTTTCGAAACTATTAACCATCTTTTTAATGAGACCAGTAAAACGTACAATACAGAATATTCAACCGAGACCATAAGCCCTTCAATTGGCCCACAATTACGATTTAATCACGAAAGTTGACCTAAGCATTGTGATGGTCAGGGCAAGGGCGATGCTTTGTTTTCATGACCGGGGGGGGGGGGGGACGAATTGCAAGATTATCTACAATATTTACTTGTACATTTTGAAGGATATTATGTGAGGGAGCGTAGCAACCGAGCAACACGATTTTTGCATTTATTTTAGTCTAAACGCTGCTCTCTTGGGCCCTCCATACTTAAAAGTGTGTTGGAGTCTATGCTCAGTATTTGTTATACATTTTGGTGGCACTTTTTCAAATTTTCTGGAGTGGGGGTGAGGGAACGACCCCCCTAAAAAGTAACGGGATCGCCGCCCCTGATTGGGGCCGTATTATTCATTATCCATGAGTATCACAAATCGGTTCAATTATAGTATATGCTTTTATATTTTAGTAGTAGAATGGGCCTTCATTATTTGTTACGCATTTCCTATTGGAATGTTAACGCTAACAACGCTGAGTAGGGCCATCACTCTGTCTTCCTTTGATTAGTGTGTCTTTATGATTGTAAATGTATATTTGTTGTTGTTTTTTATTTGACGGAAAATGAATACACTACAAATAAATACAATACAATAGATTCAGGGCTCCCGATCACCCGGCCCACAGGTTCCCCTCAATGATGTCATATTATTTAAATTAACAGATACCTTTAGTATAACACACTTACAAACTCTTTAGCATGATAATATTAAAGTTATCATAGTTAATCTTTGATGCTCTGAATAAGTTATATTTACATTTGGGCTCTTTAGTTTAGGTTAAACCTTTTAGTTAAATAACCTGTGTATTTTGTGAGTGTGATAGAGTATGGGGATGGGGGGGGGGGGGGTCGCCTCATGCGCATACAATCACTAACTTCCAGTTTCACATTTTTGAGATCGAGCGAAGCGCGGAGCAAATAGAAAATGCACTTTATCATGGGGAACAATTGAAATTATAGTTAATCAGCAATACATGTTCACTTACCACCTTTACAAATTGGACTACCTCACTGCCCTTAAAGACCTACTAGTGCTAATAATTTCAAACCTTCCCGGGAGGCTGCAGTATAGCAATGCCCAGTAGGCCTATGCATACTCTCCCCTCCTCTTGCTCATACCCTCTTTCATCTAGGCATAGGGATTATTCTCTTCTCTCACGTCTTATACCTCAGTCACACCGCCGAACCGACTTCAGGCCGACTCCAAACGGTTTTGTGTTTTTTAGTCATTAGGGTAGGCCTATTGTAATCAATGATCAAATCAATGCATTTGCAAACGATGCCCCACTTCCTGGTTAAACTTATCCCCCTTCTTCTATCCCTCAACCCGCCTATGAACATCACTTTCTACGTTCACAAGGCGTTCATGATAAATGTCATCCTCTAAACAGACATTTTGTTTACAGTTAAAATATTTATATTTCAATGATTAATAATTTTTGTGTGCAAAACATCACTTTCTACGTTCACAAGGCGTTCATGATAAATGTCATCCTCTAAACAGACATTTTGTTTACAGTTAAAATATTTATATTTCAATGATTAATAATTTTTGTGTGCATGACTTCACTGTATCATACCTCATTTCTAAGACTGCTTAGATGCAAAGTCAGATTAAAAATTCAATTTTATTGACGACAATTCAAACACATCCCTATCATGCCTATAGTTCACTTCATTCATTCCATTTATTTAATTAAACACGGTCATGCACTCCGCTGATCAGCCTCAACGGCCGTTTTTCAGAAAGTCCGTAAACTGAATACAAATATACATGTACTATTACTACTATACGAACAAAAGCCAGTACTAAAATATAACAAACCACAACATTTGCAAACATAAACAAATAAAATCAAACAAAGAAAACATAATAGGCATGAGTAACATATAGAAATAAGCATTAAAAAAAAAAAAAAAAAGAAATCAAACATAGATTATTATAATGTACAAAATAATTATTATAAACAATAATAAATCAAAATTGTCACATGTCATTTCTATGTAATCTCGAACATTCAGTGTATTAAGTTTTGTTGGATTTTGTGAGAATATATTTTCCATCATTACCAGAACTCAAGCTTATTCTTAAGCACAACTTGATGCCCACTGTATTATTATCTAAATATGACAGTTTACCCGAGTGAATTTGGGAACAGTTCTCGTACTCTCATTTCAAGGACCGTACGCACGAAATAATTTAAAACAAAACGAAACAAAAGTAAATAGGAAACTAACAAATAAACAAAATTAATTCTTATTACTGGCTAGAAGAATGAGAATCAGTAAGACATTATAGATTTCGAGTTAGATTACATCGTTAAACGTGTTCGCAAACTAAAGCCAAAGTACGGATAGTAAATCATCTAATCATAATGATTAAAGAGTAACAAACCCATAAAACCATAACAAAACAGATATGTGATTATTTTTTATTACATAAATAAACATATTGACATGTCAATTTGGATTTCAAGTGGCTGCCCGGCCCTGATATGGAAATCCCCAAAACGGCGTGAAAAGCTTTTTACCTCGTCGGCAGGCGCGCCGGAAGCAGTTTGGGGATGGGGGGGGGGGGGGCAAACATTCCAGGGGGCTCACCTTCCAGGGGCAGTGACGTAATGTAATCAAACATCACATTTGTTTTGATTTAACGATGCAACAACAAACAAAATTCAGAAATGAATTGGAATTTTCAAACAAGATGCATGAAGATCGATGAAAAATAAATTCAGACAAATTTTTGGTCTGATAAGCATATCGAAAAATAACTGGCTCAGACTCATAAGAAATGGTTGATAATCAATTATCAATATATCAACAGATTAAAAAATAACTTCCAGGCATCATATTCACTGATAACCTACTCACATTTAGATATGAGACCGAGTGTTTTACACGGGGTGGTCAGTCGGTACTATTATACTAAACTTGATTTATTTGTCGTTGCTTATCACTCTATTAAATTTAAGTTTCAAGTTTCAAGTTTTATTTATCTTTCTTTCATAACACACTTTACAAATATGACATGAATATAACAAGTTTACAGAATATGGCGTTACAAAAGAAAGATGAGGTGACCTTGGTTGAAAGCAAGGCTTGTGGATTTAAGGTCCCTCATGAGTGGCTTATGAATACGTCCTAAAAGAACAAAACTCGTAAGATAAGAATAAAACATACATTTAAGTGCTGACAAAACTAAACTAACTAAACAACTGATAAAATATAAACATAAATAAGTATAATAAAATCTACTGACTACTAAATAATGACTATAAACAAGAGAAACAGGAAAATACAACGAGCAGCAGGACTGAAACACAGACAAAAACAAAAAAAGACAGAGAGATGAATAGATGTGAGAGATGGGAGTAGAATTATGCTGACCTATATAGTAATTAATTTTCTTAAATATTGATCACAACTATAAATCTAGACGATATCGACTCAAATAGAGTAACTTCAGTTTGCGCTTAAATACATAAATACTGACTGATTGCGTTATTCTTGGTTCAAGGGAATTCCAAAACCTAGGTCCAGTGGACCCCACAGTAGTAAGGGCAAATTGCGTTCTAACAAGAGGCAAGTGATATGCTTGTGCCTGACGTGTGGAATAACTATGAACTTGGTTATTTTTCTTAAATATTCTAGCCAAGGCTACTGGCAGTAGACCTGCATTCAATTCATACATTAGAGCTCCTAGTTGTAAATGATAAATATCTTTAACTTTCAAAACACTGTTATTATAAAAAAGAACATCTGTATGCGCAAGATAGTGAGTATTACAAACAATTCGTATTACTCTTTTCTGTACCAGTAGTAATTTATCCATTTGAGATTTGAACGAGTTGCCCCAAGCTAGCACACCATAGTGCAAATATGGCAAAATTAAAGTTCCGTACAACATACGTAAAATATTCAGTGGGAACACAGATTTCAATTTATAAATTACACCAGTATTTCTTGACAATAATTTACAAAGTTTACTAATATGGTACTTCCAATTTAAATGTTCATCAATATGCAGGCCAAGAAATTTAAATGTAGATACTCTTTCAATCTCAACACCATTGAACATTACATTTCCAGGCAATATACTCAGGGAATTACTAAAGAGCATATAATTAGTTTTTTTAAGATTTAAAGACAACTTGTTTGCATGAATCCACAAAGTCGCATTTGTCAACTCAGAGTTTACAGTCTGCAAAAGAGTTTGTGGATTTCTGTGAGAGAAAAATACACTCGAGTCGTCTGCAAATAAAATGAATGATAACATTTTTGCGGAAAGTTGAAAATCGTTAATATACACAATAAACAAAAGCGGGCCTAGAAGGGATCCCTGTGGGACCCCACAAGTGACGTCCCTCAAATCTGAATCAAATCCATTTAAAGTAACAAACTGTTTCCTATTTGTTAAGTAGCTTCTAAACCAATCTAATGCTATTCCCCTTACACCATAATGGCACAGTTTATCTATTAAAATATAATGATTTACAGTATCAAACGCTTTAGAGTAGTCTAAGAAGACACCAACTGTATGCATGCGTGCATCTAAGGCACTGGATATCTTGTCCACCAAATGTAGAATAGCATGAGTGGTAGTGTGTTTTTCACGAAAACCAAACTGAAAATTAGACAAAATGTTAGCATTCATCATAAATGTTATCGTCCGAGTATACATTAGCTTCTCAAGAATTTTAGAAAAGGTATTCAACAAAGAAATAGGACGATAATTATTCAAGATAAGGGCATCACCCTTTTTAAAAATGGGCACAACCTTTGCAATTTTCATTTTCATGGGTACAACACCAGTGGTCATTGATAGATTAAATATATGTACGAGGGGTTGTACAATACCATCAATTACATTTTTTATCAACTCATTTGTTATAAAGTCACAACCTGGACTTTTCTTATTCTTTAAGGAATGTACAATATCAAATAATTCTTCTACAGTCGTTGGCAATAAAAATAAACTATTATGATTAGGGTTTTCTAAAAAAGATTGAAATGTTTTTTGAGACTCTGGGATGACACGCGACAAATTCTGGCCAATATTACAAAAATATTCATTGAATTTATCTACAATAACTTCTGGATCATCCACTACATTCCCATCAATGTTTAATTTACTTACATCAGACGCTTTCTGGTTTGGCTTAAAAACATTCCTAATCACTTTCCATGTCCCTTTTATATCATTATGTGTCGCCTGGAATTGAGCAAAGTAATACTGCTTCTTAGCAGCACGTAGGGTTGAAGTAAGAGTATTCCGATAAATAGTATATTTCCTATGAGAAGACTGAGATTTACTAATCTTATACTTATAGTACAACTTATTTTTCCTATTTATTGACCTCAACATAGAATTAGTGATCCATGGCAATCGAGGGGTTGTTCTACGATTTCTACTATTACATTTACATAAAGGTAAATTTTTATCATACAGCAAAAAGAAAGCATTTAAGAATTTATCATATGAGCTATCAACATCATAATCACTCAATACTTCTCTCCAATCACTTGCTAACAACTCATCTCTAAATTTAGCTATACTGGTAGGATTACTTTTACGAATATATCTATTACTAGAAATATTACGGATATTCATACCAAAAGACATCCTTGCATAAACTGGAAAGTGGTCAGACAAATCTGAAATTATAATACCCGCATTTGGTAAAGGTCGTACATTACAAAAAATGTTATCAATGAGAGTAGAAGAAGTGTCTGTAACTCTGGTAGGTTTAGTTATTAAGGGCAATAAAGAGAAAGATATAAACATGTTCAAAAAGTCACAAACGTATGCATTCTCATCGTGTTGAAGAAGATTAACATTATAATCACCCATGACAAAGACTGTTTTATGCAAAAATATTGAATTTGACAACACAGTTTGCATTTCATTTATAAACAAATTCACATTACCTTGTGGCGGCCTATAAACGACCCCAACTATAACATTCCGTCTGCCAGGAAAAAACATTTCTACAAAAACACTTTCCATTAAATCATTCATCACATTAACTTCATTTAAAACTCGGTAATTCAACTGAGTGGGGACATACAACGCGACACCTCCTCCTCTCCTATCTTGTCGATTATTCATTATTAAATTTCTTCCTGGAAGAGAAAATACATTTCCTTCAGTTTCACTCGATAACCAAGTTTCAGAGATTCCTATAATCGTAGAACTGTAGCACATGTTCTGCAAAGATACATTTAATTTATCAAAGTTTGCTTGCATACTACGAACATTAAAATGTAGAAAAGAAAGCTCGTTATCACCAGAATTACCTATTTTTTGAGAGAATTGGCTTTCTGTACAATAATTACAGTGACTCGTGACAGCGTCATTGCCATCACCAAGATCATACTCTAACGAGTCTGCGCTAGATTCAAGATAGTTAAGTATATCATCATCATTTGTATTCATAATTAAAAGATTCATTCACAAAGAAAGGCAGCCTACTACGTGCAAAAGAAAAGGACATATATATAATCAACAAAAACGGTTGAGTATACTCAAAAATATGCATTATAGGCATAGGAAGAACAGGATAAAACACGGAAAAAGTGAGAGAAAAATTGGAAAGAAAAAGAAAAACAGCGAAAGAGGGATAGAGAGTGCAAAAGAAAAACAAAAATGAAACAAGCAGTAGAACACTGAAAAAAAGATTAAAAGATAACAAAAAAAAACATATATATACATGTATAACAACTGACAGTAAAACCCTCTCCTTAAATTATGTACTGTTTACAAAAGAAAAGCTAACACGAATATTACAAAAGAATGTAAGGTAGAATGGAAAGAAGACATACATTTAGACCAGAAGTAAATTACTGTAAACTGGTTACATTCAGTGAGGAGGTATGTGACCATGGATCTACATCTACTTCGCATCATAAATCAAATAAACAGAGAGCTCTTTGTGTGGTCGATGGCAGCTTAATGTGTGGTCAAGAGGATGTGGTTTAAAGTCACACTACGCTGTAAAATAAGGGACACCACCATTTCCTCTCCAAAGCCCAGCAAAGAAGCGAAGTTTGGTTCCTTTTGTATACAGCTCTTGAACTTCATTGATGTGCTTTTTCTTTTCACTCAGATTAGCCTTGGTCAAATCGTCAGCAAAATAAAACTTTTCACGTTGCAGAACTTCCCTGGCGTTTTTCATAACATGAACTTTATCTCGGTCCGAGATGATTTTCACAATTATGTGCCTTGGTTTGTTCCCCTTCCTTCCATCACGATGAGCTCGCTCCACCTTCACATCCAGCTCAAATTTACTTTTCAGAATATCCTCAACTAACTTGACACAATCTTCAGAAACATCTTCTTTTGGTTCCGCTATTCCAATGATGCGGAAGTTATTTCTCCGTGAAAAGCGCTCAGCTTTATTCACCTCTCTGTCTTGGCTCCCTACTCTCTCCTGCAAATCTTTGCAAACTTTATCCATTCTGTCTATTCTTTCTTCTAGCTCAACATTCTTTTTTTCCAAGTCATTAATTCGAAGGCCTTCGAATTCTAGGGCTTTTTCCACCTTCCCGATGCTATCTATCATTGACTTCATTGCCTTCTCCATCATCCTTTCAAAATTGGCGGTCGCAGCTTTAAGATAGCTAGCCAGTTGTGCTCCAGACGACGGGAGAGAGCCCCCATCACCGGCAACTTCCAGTCCGGGATCCGAGTGATCAGCTGGGCCTGTAGGGTCGGCAGAGTCATCAGCAAGCTCATCGCTCAAAATGGAATAATTCGCACGGGTTTTGATGGAGGTTTTCTTCATGGTTTTCTTTTGGTTGCGGTCCCCCATGTTGAGATATTTGAAGTAGATCAGCTGATATTGCAAAAGAAGAGCAGCGAGCAACTTAAAATTCAATGAAATAATGATATCTAGGGTGATAAAGGAAATATCTCGAGGAGAGGTTTACTTGCACGTCACTTAGTCAGCCATCCTAATCATTTTATGAGTTTAGTATGTATATGTATCATTATAATTTGTGGAAATTAAGTTTTTTTTCGGGAAGTTATATTAAGGATCACTTCATTTTGAAGTGGCCACACCGTCAGAAGAGTTATCCAACCACTAAATTTGAGTGGATTTCATTACAAGTAGGAGTGGATTCAAATCCAAAATAAGTGAGCTCTAATGCGACTCCTAAAAGCGAAATCCCTCTCCTCTGCATTAACAGTTTATATAGTAGTCTGATTCTACATGTATAAGAATCAATTCCATCATTAACAGAACTTCAAAGCCGCGTTTCGGTTACTCAAAAGTAAACTTGAGATCGGTGTCCGCCATCTTGTTTTTATACCATTCATCAAAGGCTTCGTTCTGTGCCACAGTGAAGAAGTTCTTCCAACGACCACTTACACCTTGATAACAGAGAGAAGACGGGGTAAAAAGAAGAAAAAACATTCGAATGTAATCTAGTACCGCATTAAAAATATCCCTGTAGAAATTATTTCATTAATAATAATAATAATAATAATATTTAATTTTGATAAAGCGCTTAATACAAATGTCTCTAAGCGAACACGTTACCCTAAGACTTTCAAAATCATCGTATAGGGGCAATTCATGAAACAGCCTGACCATGACTCGAAATTGCATGATTTCTATGGCGTAAACAATAAGACGCTGAAATGGCCTTTGAGTGGATCTCCAAAGACTTTGGGATCTGTTTAAAAAAAAAAAAATTACGTTCACCTAGCAGCATAAAACAACATGAAATGTTTAAATAGCAAGGCACATGACCCAATTGTAAAGAAATTCTCCCAATTAAGACTTAGGCATAATACCTCAAGCACACCAACAAAGCCAACACCACACTGACAGCAGTGTAGAGTTGGTGTTGTCATTTCAGGTCAAGCGCCTTATTATTGCAGACTATTCATATTCATGTTATTGCCAGATCACATTTGAGGTAACACCAACAGTATACTAGACAAAGTTTGAATCATCACTCAGTTTCATAAAGGTGTATTTGAGGAAATGTATTTTTTGCTTCATTCCACCTTTTGGAGTTGACCATAGTTCCACCACAGTCATGGATATGACTCAGAAGCAAAGCAACAACAATATCTCATGCAATTGCATCATTATTGGTGAGGAGTTTTAACTGAAGAGACAATGTTTGTTTTTAATTTATGTGTGGCTTACTGTTGCACAGGCCATTCTTTACAACTCCTGCCAGTATGACAAAGAAGAAACCCTATTGAGACTAGGGTCTCTTAGGTCACCGGAATGGAATCCTAAGTGACCCATTATTATGGGTGAAGATTATTGGCAAAGCAGCAGGATTCTATTATAGTAACTCAGATCCAACTTTCTAAATTTTGCTATGTTGAGATGTTCATCAAAACCAGAGCCTTCTCTATAGCACACTGCTTTATCTCCAGTGATGATTCCCACCACCTTTATCCAAAAGCCAGAAACCTAGGTGTGATCGTCAGAATATGGCGATGGACAAGTTTGTTTCGGGGAAGAATATTTCGGCGTCGTTTGCATTCTTCTGCAGAGGTACAGGCCACTGTGTTGTCGGTGTATCTTCGTACTTTTAAAGTTAGGCAGTTATATGTACCGTGTTGTGGAAGATCTAATCAATGTGCGGTTAAAAAGAACAGGTGCAATCATATAGCGCTACTGTGTTTTTGCACCTCAGTCTTAAAGCTGGCTACTGAGTTTTGCATGTTTACTTTTGTAAGTTCAAAACTCTCCTTAAAACAAACTTGTTTAAACAGTGTTTTCACTAAGTCAAAGTCGGGTTTTTATAGCACCTCTTTCTCAGTTTTATATCTCTCTCCTTAAATGCATAGAGACGACAAGGCAGTGATATGCGCTATACAAAACATTGAAGTATTATTGTAACAGAGCGAACAAATTCGTATATTACATTTATACTCCCAACGACCACAAATCGATCAATTTGGAGTGGGGGTGGAGTTTGTTTGGCGGCATGACTAGCCTGGTATGTTTTAACCGAACGTAAATCTTATCAACGCAAATGTGATTATTAATGATTTAACAGAAGACCATCGTTTCATTCTTTTTTCACTCCGCTTTTTTGTAAGTCAATCTCTTCATTTCTTCTTTACTTTTAAAGTTCTACGAGGGCTAATGTCATTCGAAGTTTTACGCGTTCTCTGTAGCCCCAATCCTGCGTTTTAGGGGGTTGCTTTTGGCTGTTCTACCAAAAAAAAAAACACCTTGCCATACATTTAGCATATTCATCAAATTCAAAACTATCTACCCCAACACGCCATACGCCATGCACACGCTCTCCCATCCTCCCGCCATCCCACTGTATAAGTACACTAACTTACGCACACACCCAAATTGATTATCCATCGGAATAATATCGTTCACACTGTTAAGTATAGCCGAAAAAAATGTATTATGCGAACTTCATATATACACTCAGCCCAAAAAGATAGAAAGTTGACACTATTCATAATTAAGATTTCAAATAAAATCCAATATAGGCCTACACTGATTTTTTTTCTTCTTCAAAATAAACGTATTAATCCTCTGAAGTGCAATTTGAATCATACCCTTACACACGAATAAGCTATCATTTCACAATTAATGGGCCAGTGAAAGAAAATCGGAAAAATCGGGTATCCGACCATTTAAATGTTGACCATTTTCATCTTGTACAGCCAAACTAAAACAATTAGAGAAAGAGAGAGAGAGAGAGAGAGAAAGAGAGAGAGAGAGAAAAGAAAACAATAACAAGAAAAACGAAGGAGAGGCATCTTGACCATGCTGTTCAAAACCATGCAGTCATGAGACTTTAGGTGACATCCAGACGTCAATCATCATCATTTTTCAACTCTATGTTTTCATCAATGAACAAGAATATCTAACAGTCTTACGTTCAATAACGTTTGACTAGATACTTGCTCTATTTTTGTAATGGTCTTAATCATACCTTCTAACAGATAAATGAATGTGCCCATCCAAGCGTGAAAGTTCATCTTTATCTTAGCTGATGTTGGTAGGGTATTAGTGTTCCTTTAATTTGATATATATTTTATTTTATATACCTCACTTAAGTAATCCAGCAATCTCATTGGTCGAAATTGCATTCATAAACTTTAACTGTTTTTGTAAAATTCCCGATAACCATGGTTATTGGGAAAATAGTTCAGTCTCCATGGTTACCCCATAGGTTTACATGTTAACAAATGGTCTGAGCGATCGAGGATACCATACGTGTGCGAAGAATTGGTCGGTAATTTCAATACAATTGAATCTCGATCGATCTTACCGACAATTTTATCTTGCATTGTTGACATGAAGACGAAAACAAACTCCCAAAAACAAAAAAAAAAACATCTGCCGATAGATCTTGATCTAAGTTCGTGCCAATATGCATTGCAAAAGTAAAAGAAGGGCCCGTTTAATGGAGCAGAAGCGAAGCATCCACCACCGAAGCCGTTGTCAATCCATTTTAATGTATATATTAGAGAAAACTGCTAAGTGAGGAAACAGAGCGCGATAGCCGAGAGGATTAAGGCGGTGACTTTAGTAACTTCACCTTTTGTACGCAAGAGTTCGAATCACATCTTCGACAAAAGTTTTTTTATTTTTTATTTTTTATTTTTTAGTCTATTTTTTTTCGGCATATAAAAGTATTAATGACTGCTTTAATATTCGAGAAATAGTTGTTTTTATACGCTCTCGGGAAGGTTACAATTGGGCTATTGCCCTCGGCACGCCTCGGGTAATAGCACAATTCTAACCTTCCCTTGAGCGTATAAAACAACTATTTCTCTCAAAGCAGTCATTAATACTAATTTTATTGACGGTTTATATGAAATTTTGAACAATAAAGAGTGTCAACATTTATATACCTTTCTCTGTGTGTTCGTGTGTACGTGTAATGCATGTGGTTTCATATTAATTGTTATTTTAAACGAGAGTGAATAATTCCCCCCCCCCCCCAATGTATACATACATGATATAAGACTAAATTAGCACTAATATGTTATTTTATTTTGTATTTTTAACAATTTAACTGAATTGCGATGGTTGAATATAAATTGAGAAACAGACATATTAAGGGCCTACCTTTATTTCATACTATAAATTAACTTAAGGGAATAATCTTGGTACAGCGACATTGTTTATCAAACAAAATGCTGAAATTACCTTTGTTTAGAAAAGAAAACTCGCCGACCGCTTTTACAAAGTTCCCTTTTCCGCTTTCCGCCATTTTCTTGAATGTAGCTTTCTGTGCGTCAATATGGCTGAACTTCACAACTTTCTGTAAGACTTCCTCCGATAGAGGGCGACCAATACCAGATGCGATTTTCCGAATGTACTTAGCTGGTTCCTATGAATGAGAAAACACAACAATAACAACATTAAAAAAATAATTAAAAAAAAAAAAAAAAAAAAAACGAAACAATACAAAACAACACCCCCCAAAAAGAGAAGAAAACGACACGAAAACAAAATTGATGGAGGATGACGTTGGGAAGATGGTTCGTTCAAATTAACGCCAATGTGTTTATCACTTACACCCAGTCTCTCAAGTTTATACCCCTTGTCAAAATAATCATTCACATTAGCCGGATTTTTAAAAAGGTTCTTAGAACAAGCGCATTTATACCTCCGTGACACCGCCAGATCGACTCCAAACAGACGGATCCTTGGCCTTTCGGGATAATGTAAGCGTTTGGTCGGTATACTGCCTACCTCGTCGGTGTTACCAGTTACCATAGTTCATTTCCGCTTCCACCCCTTTTCATTAGGTAAATTCAAATTCATTCATTTCACATCCCTAACTATACAGTGTATGCAGAAATTGACTATATAAGAAGAACATCGAACATAAATTAGAATAAAAAGATATTTTCCCGTTTTATTTTCACGCTCTGTTACCCCCACTTCTAACGATTTATATTTTTTCTTTTCTTCAGGCAAACGCTTACCAAAGATTCTTTATTGCTATTAGTGCTATATAAGCTATTCTAGTTCATAACTCCTCAATACCTGGTAATGTATGTGATATCAAGTGACCAAATACAGGTAGACTTGCCCTTATATATACATGTATAATTACCCATTATTTACCTTCTTCAGATCCTCGTAGAAAACAAACGTGACATTGTCATGGTCTTTAAGCTCCCAAAAAGAACGAACATGTCCTGGCCAAGGACCCCAATGCACCTCTGATAAACAGATAAAGAAAAAGAATATACGTCCTGACGTGATAGCATCTTTCTAAAGAAGAACGTATACCTGATTATATTATATCTTTATAAAGTCTTTTCATTGTCGTGATCGTCGATAAATTCCATGATGGAAAGATCACCTTGCAGGTACGCAGGAAACTTTCTTCTTTTTATTTGTCAACATCAGCAATACACTCTCATTTTTGGTATGTTTACTTTAAACTTGAGACCTATAAGGCAACTATGAGGATTACAAAAAGCGTAATGATATATGCAACTATTAAATAATAACATTATAAGATCATAATGACGTATACGATAATGTATTTCTCTAACCAAAATCACCTACTTTCTTTATGCTGTTAAATTTTGATTAAGTAGTTCAGAGAATTAATATCCAAACAATAATATCAAATGTTCAGTTAGATGAGACTACACACACGCATATTGCAAGGATGTTTTTGGTCGAAATCTGTCAGGTTTTCGATCATATTTCGAGTGTGAGGACATTTAAAAGAGCAATCTATTTTAGGGGACATTTTTGTCTATGATGTTCCTCTAAACTAACAAAGAATGCGAAAGCTCACCAATTATTTTTGACCTTTACCTGAACTCAAGTGTATCTTTACATGCTTTAAAAGAAGGAGCCCTCCCCTGGCTAAGTTAAATGCGTATGGGGGGGGGGGGGCTTACCGCCAGTGATGAAATCTTCTATCGTCCTCTCCATTGTCAAGGGAAGGGCTCGGCTCTTCCCGGTGAATTGGAACCGTGATACAATGATATCCTTTGGATTTCGGGCCAGGTAGACGACCTAGGAAGTTGAACATTTTACATTCACACTTAAGCATATATATACAGAGTACAGAAATAGAGCGGATAACAATTGAATATTATAGTATTAATGACTGCTTTGAGAGAAATAGTTCTTTTTATACGCTCAAGGGAAGGTTAGAATTGTCCTATTGCCCCGAGGCGTGCCGAGAGCGTATAAAAACAACTATTTCTCGAATATTAAAGCAGTCATTAATACTTTTATATGCCGAAAAAAAATAGACTAAAAAATAAAAAATAAAAAAACTTTTGTCGAAGATGGGATTCGATCTCTTGCGTACAAAAGGTGATGTAACTAAAATCAGCGCCTTAAACCGCTCGGCTATCGCGCTCTGTTACCATAATTAACAGTTTTCTCTAATATATACATTAAAATGGATTGAAAACGGCTTCGCGTGATTGATGATTCGCGGCTGCTCCATTAATCGGGCCCTTCTTTTACTTTTGCAATGCATATTGGCACGAACTTAGATCAAGATCTATCGGCAGATGTTGTTTTTTTGTTTTTGGAAGTTTATTTTCGTCTTCATGTCAACAATGCAAGATAAAATTGTCGGTAAGATCGATCGAGATTCAATTGTATTGAAATTACCGACCAATTCTTCGCACACGTACGGTATCCTCGATCGCTCAAACCATTTTTTAACATGTAAACCTATGGGGTAACCATGGAGACTGACCTATTTTCCCAATAACCATGGTTATTGGGGAAATAGGTTTGTTTTTACAGGAACAGTTAAAGTTTATGAATGCAATTTCGACCAATCAGATTGCTGGATTACTTAAGTGAGGTATATAAATATATATTATCTCATGTTATCTTAGTGGAACCAGCTCGTTTATTCCCGACATTTCATGTACACAGAGTAAAGCGTAAAACAATTAAATGCATACATACTAAATAAATAGAGCGGATATATAGAGATTAAAAAGATACAACGTGTTTTCTTTGTGTAAATTTGTTCATTTTCAAAATCACATGTTCTTGTAGTTATATTAACATGGACCGAAGTTGTTTATCATATTTTGTGAATTTCCTTTACGCGTTTTATTAGCTATATATTGACTCAAATTATGATCCATGTAACTTTATGTTTTCATGAATCTTTAAACAAACGGTCCTAAAGGGGCCGCTCGTCACTTATCCAAAACGGAGCCCATCCGACTTCTGACTTCTTGGCGAGCTAAAAAGTGCATTTTCGACAGGAATACGGCCGGTGTCTGCTCGATCTCTGCGGGCTCCGCCACGTTTTTTAGGGGTCGGCCAACGTTTGCAGGGCACCGCGAAACCTTCTCCCAGTTTAGCGATTTTCCCATTGCGAATTTTGAGGTCGCAGAGCTCGTAAACAGATCGCCCGTAAATCGCTCGGGCATTGGAAAACATTCGATCGATTATTTAAGACCTTTTTTGGCTTAAAATTTGGACGGAGGTCGGACGAGATGCGCGGCCGCCGTACGGGCTTCCTACTATAACGCCGCCTCCAGTATCTGCCAGACTTTTTTTTTCCCCTTCTGTTTTTATAGTTATTTTTGAAAAATTAACAGAGTAAAACCAACAATATAATAATATCATCTTAAAACTACAAAACAGGCACCCGCTCATGCACCCATAAACACGCACACACACACACTCACATATTTTCCCAGGGGGCAAGTTTACATTACAAAAAAGTCAGAGAAGATGTTAAGGACAACAGAGCTTTGCAAGACTACTACAAAATTTCAGTTAAACTTGATAGACCATTTCTTAAAATGGACTTGTAACAAAAGCTTCGAAAATAAGTTCTTTTCCCTGAAACCTACAGGAGTAAATGTAATATTTTAAAAATGAACAGAGAAAATGTATACAAGAGGCGTGTTTGTCCCTTGACTGTATCCCAAACAAATAATTAAATTTTGACAGAGTCAGACCGTTGGATATGTGTCGCAGGCATAACAAAATCAAAACAAAATTGTTAAGCTTTTCCATGAGCATTTGAGACAAGTACTTTGCCTATATGATTTGCAGAGACTCTCCAAAACTATCTTTTCCATTAAATTGTTGTGGAGGTGTCGAGGTATGGTGGTTCATTTTAGTTGACTCACAATCCCAGTGCTAGGTGTTAGAATCCCAGCCCGGCACTAACATAATTGGTGAGACATTTATTAATCGACATTTGCTACTCTCCAGCCAGGTGTAAATGGGTACCTGGCAATTAATGATGTAATGCTAATCCCAGGGCACTCAGGAAGAACAGCATTGGTGCCAATGAGGCCCTCCCTGTGTCAACAAAGTAAATATTATTATGGGGGGGGGGGGGGGGGCTATTGAAAATGCAACTGAACATGCCTTTGAATTCATGGCATATATTCCGATTGCCTTGAAAGGCTTGATTGGCACAGGTAATAACGCAATCAAAAGAACGCGTCGTGTGTATACTGGGCAGTAGAAGTAAGTTTAGCAGGTCCACGAGGTCTTGTTAACGTACCTCAGGAAACTTCCTACAAGACTAAAGCCTAAAGTCAGCCCGAGTATCAAGTTCTAGAAAAATGTACATGAAGTCAATTTTCACTTCAAGAATGGAAATGCAGAATGGAAGTCTGACGGGACAAACCTTTGCTTTTAGTATGTCACGCGGTAAAAGGTCAAACTGGAGATGCGTCAGCATGGCTCTCGGTGAGGGCGCCTTCTCTATGACGTCCAAGAACGGGGCCATGTCTACAGGATATTGCTTTTCTTCGTCCTTGGTTTTAGGAAACCGCTGATCCAAGTTGATCATCTCCACAGTCTGGGCGAAGAGAGATCGGTTGATTTTGTCTGGGTCACCATCGCTGAGAATAAGGCCCACGATCTCCATCATCCAATGGGTCCCTGCAATTAAAGGTTCAAGGTTCGTTAATTTCTATTATCTGTTCTTTACGAAGGACCGATAATATGTTTACATAGGATGATAATCATTGGGATTTTTTAATGTTGCCTTAACAAGAAAGGGCCACCTCTTAGTTACAATAAAAACTAATATTTTGAGTTCCATTTCGAGTCGGGATGAAATTCGAGTGCCTTTCATGAGCACCTTGCATGGAGGGTATGAGCGCTCTAAAATATATAATAATACAATAATACGCCAGTTCACGGTTGCAGTCTGAGAATGAGCAGTTAAAGGTCATTGCAAAGCAAATTTTGAAATACACGGAGACGAAATACTGGATACGTGCTCATGAAAGTTATGTCATCATTATTCATTCATGCACATTCGGTGCACTCCATGATACACAGGTGGAAGTATTCTTTGAAAAGGGGAAACAAAGGCTATTTTAGCACCTAAATCGCTGTAGGAGTGATTATTTCAAAATGTACAAAGTGGGACCTCTTCATGCTTTAAAGATCTGTGGGTATCCGGGGTCATTGCAGTAATGTGCTAACCGTGAACTGGTCTATTGTTTGATACTACTACTACTACTACTAATACTAATTATGATCTTCATTATATTTTAGTGTCGTTATCATTATCAAAGTAGTATTCATAAAAGTTATATAGATTATTATACATTCTACTCGTTTCCTTTGGAATGTTCGGGGGTTAATTCCGGACTAATGTTCAAGCAGTCAGTTTCGACATTCTAGCCCTTACCTGCTTTTGGAAACGTCACGATCCAGATGTCATCTGGTCGAACTTCAAACGATTTCAGTCGTTCAATACTGGAATCCAGGGCGTAGTTTGGATACATTATACCTTTATATTTATGTTGATATTGATAGTATGGAAGGTTCCCTTCGTCTGCCATCTAAACAGATAAATGATACAAAAGACAATATATGTATATATACATGCAGTTAACAACTAAATTATTTATACCCCTTGTAAATTTGATGTTTTTTCGTTCTTTTCTGGTTTAAAATCAAGAATGAAAGGTGGACCGGCTGAATATGTGCATTTGTTCGAATATTTTTTTTACATACTTAACAAATTAAAAAACTTGATAAGGGTATAAATAATAATGATACATTTCTCATTTCTAGAGCGCTTAATACAATGTTTCTAAGCCGATAGACGTTCCATCGCCAATCTGCAGTATACAGGGAGATTCCGAGCACCTCTGAACCTGGAGAAGACATGGATGACCTCAGCCTTAGAGTCATTGAGTTAAAGATTGTTCCGTAGTGACCATTCTTTAACATCTGCTAAACATTGCTGTAGCTTTTGAAGTCCAACGTCATGTTCCTCGGGTCTGATGACGGCATACAACTGAGTGTCATCTCCGTACAGTATGCAGGATTCCTTGATGGGCATCGATGACTTGCGATAGAGGGCCAGTGTACAGTGCAAACGCCAAAGGACCAATGACCGATCCATGAGGAATACCCTGCATTGTTAAATACGACCTTCTGTCTCCGATTTTTTTAAATAAAGGAGACCAGCCACTGTCGCGCTACATCCTTGATGCCGTAGTCACGTTCGAGGATGGCAATCAAATTCACATGGTCAATGGTATCGAAAGCAGCACTGTAATCTAATAGAACCAGTACTGCCTCATAACCCCTGTCGACAGCCAATAACAGATCGTTCATTACTTTCAAAAGTGCTGTTTCCGTTGAGTAGAACGAGCAATAGGCCGACTGCAACTTGGGAAACAAGCAATTCTTTTCTAGATATGATTTTAACTGGAAGCTAGCAACTCTTTCAAGAACTTTTGCGATGAACATCAGGTTAGAAACAGGTCTATAGTTCCTTAGGTCATTGGGATACAAACTACGCTTCATCAGCAAGAACACGACATGGGCTACCTTGACGCTGCCAGGAAAACTCGCAGAAGACAACGAGCCGTTTATGATGGAAGTGATAACAGGCACCAGTTCATCCATACAACCCTTGATCAGCCATGTTGGAAGAAGATCCAGCTTGCAATGTTTAGAAGCCATGGCATTGATCCCTTTTCCAACTTGAATTTCAGACACTGGTTCGAAAGAAGAATATCTGACTTGAATAAGTCCATATTGATATCACGAAGCTTCCTACAGATGACACGCTTCTTGGTAGCGGCAGGACGTTCCAGGTTGATTGTGCATCATGATCTGAGATGAAAGAAACCTGATGGAATCAATCTCAGGAACCACTTCGTCGACCCTTCTAGTTACCAACAAGTCGAGCGTATGTCCAGATTGATATGTTGAAGTCATCACGTGTTGTTGAAAACCTACCTCTTCCTAGATATTGAGGAAGATGGTAGCATCTTTAACCCTGCAGTCGTCATGATGGATTTTAAAGTCACCAACACGCATTGGAATATTATCAACAACTGCGACAGATTCCATCAAAGAGGAAAATTCCTTCAAGAACAAAGAAAAGCTTAGTTTTTTCTTTGATGATGGAGGTGGTCTATAAATGGCATAAATGTGAAACACTGATGCACCGTAAAAACGAATAGTAAAGTGCATCATTTCGAATGACTCATAGTTACTCAAGTTTTGAAGACTCACTTTGACCGAGGAAAGATGGATAATGCAGATGCCTCCACCAGAACTTTACGTAGCGTTTCCCTGATGTCGGCGAGGGTATGGTTGTCGAAATGGTCGCCCCTAAGCCACGACTCGGTGACGATGAGAACGTCAAGGTCATTGCCAATGATAAGGTCACATATGATAGAGGTCTTACTCTGACCGTAATTAAATGTCTAAAAACCCTGAGCTTCCGGGGGCTCTGCCCACTGGACCCAAAAAGGGCCCTAAGGCAGCCCCTGGATGCTCATCTGATCATAATTTAATGCCTAAAACCCCTTAGATTCTGGGGTCTACGCCTCCTTTACCCCACTAATATTAGTGAAGTGCATGCCAGTGTCATAAATAGGGTATCAAAATATGCTCATCCGACCGTAATTAAATGCCTAAAACCCCTGAGCCACTTTGAAAAACGTTCCGCGGGGCCTACATGTTACATGTAAGAGCGGGGTTGACCCGGATTTTTTCTGCATCCATTATGCATTGTACTGAAGTCAACTAGGTGACCTCAAAGGCAACTCTAGGTGAACACTGTTATGTTCATAATATTTTAGGGTTAATATAGATTTTTGGCTCTTCCCATGAACTTGGACAACAATTACCCCCCCCCCCCCCCACACACACACAAACTTTTACAAATGCATCAAATGGAAGCTACAACCTGAGTTACCAATGCTACCTAAATGTGACTTGAAGTTAACTACTTGACCTCACAAGCAAACAACGGTGAACAATGAAATGATAAAGTCAACTTCCTGACCACAATCAAAAGCAAACATGGGTGGAAAGCGTACCCCACTTTTTTCTGTTATTTTCATTTTATTTGTTGGTTGAACTTAACTTTGACCGTTAACATGCTGGCTTGCTGTAATTGATACATGACCTTTAACTCTATGAAAAATATGTTTTCATCAAACATGTATTTGAAAATCGAACCATAAATAGTGTCACCTCCTTTTTGTTTTCCTTTTTTTAAATTGCGGAGTGTACATATCCGTGCCTGTCTAAAATGCATTAACAATCGGAATTAGACTCATCATTCTAGTCCAATAGAAGCCAATACATGAGCTGTGTAGTAAATATATTAATATATATATATATATATATATATATCTAATTAAACATGTATGAACTTAATAATACCGTTACGTACCTTTCCTTTTCCAGTAAGCCGTAAAATCAAAACTCGTATTGTGTACAAGTATCAAGCACCTTGGTCATACAGTTTATCAATACAAATATCAGGAAATTCTAACCACACGCATAAGCATCATTTGGCAGAAGACACAAGTTTAAGGGCACCTTTTCCGTCTGTTCAGAAGTGGTTAATGTGGTAGCAGTAGCAATATATTTAAACTATATATCAAACGTGCACTATACACCGATTCGGTTTGGGGGTTTTATGTACCTGCCCGCCGGTGGCGGCGCTATAACTGGGGGGCTTCTCCGATCCAGCTGACAGTACAGAGAGCCCGTGACGCCCCCAGTTATGGCGTCACCTTATGAGGGCGCACTTCCACCAGAAGTCGCCCGAATCGGTGTATATTCAGGCACGCACGCAAACTATATTCATATGTCTGTTTACCCGACACAAACATGTCAATTTTTTTTCTCCATAATTTGATCAAACGAGTTTTTTTTTCCCTTAGTAACTTCCAGAGCAACAAACAAAGTTGACAAAAGACTTAACTCCGTTTCGGTGACGATCAGCCATGCACACAGAAGACGAAAGACCTGATGCATGGCTGATCTTCAACGAAACGGAGTTAAGTCTTTTGTCAACTCTGTTTGTTGCTACGGCAGGACGCCAGTTAAAATGAACTCGTTTGATCAAATTATGGAAATGCAAGTCTTACTTTAAACAAACAGAACTTTGTCATTCCTGGCTCATTTTTCCTGATTGAGGTGTCATATGAGTTGCATCAAATGAAAGAGGAGGATCTAAGCTTTCCAAATATGTGTCACTTGTTAACTATATTTGTGATTAAGTTATGATAAAACTTCGATAATTCTCGGTTTCGTTTTTTCTGGGACGCACTGTATACATTAATTTAATATTGATTATGAAGACGCGAGTAACCTGAATTTATTTAATCGACAACAAACGACTTAGTAAGGGGAACATTTGTATAAAACGATACATTATTTAGGCATCACCTTTCAGGCGTCACCGTTTAGGCGTTAACCTTTCAAAGTCAATATATTATTTCATTCTTTAAATGAAAATACAGAACCTCACCGTCTTCCAAAATATGTAAGTTATAGAGAGATATATAGGTAAAGAAAGGGAGAGAGGGAGAGGGAGAGAGAGAGAGAGAGAGAGCAGGCAAGGCCCTTTGGGTCCCCGCGATCTCCTTCGTTTCCCCCTTTTTTTTCTTCCTTCCTCTTCTTTCTTTCACTTTCTCTCCTCTTTCCATTTCCCTTCTCACTTTCTCTCTCTTTTTTTTTGCGTGGGAGAGGGGGGGGGGGGGGAGGCAGGGCCCGCTGCCCCCTAGATCCGCGCCTGGCATATTGCTCCGATTGTCTCATTTTCGCTCGCGTGAACATTGCCAGCACAAACCACTGACCTCTACCTCCTGAACGGATCATCGCCCATTCCCATTCACTATACGTTACGTACTAAAGGCAGTATTGTCTGACCGTTCATGAATATTCATGTTTTTGCTAAACTCGGCAAAATGTTTGCTTTTACTAAATGGAAAAATTACGGTGGGGGATTGGATGAAATGGACATAATGAAATAGGCAGAAGTGATCTATGATAATTCATGCTTTTTATGTTTCGTGTGCTCGACCTATAATCTTCAAATCGCTTGGTAAACTGAGTCCAAAGTTAGACTTGTTTCACATGTGTATTATAGGCAATGACGAGCTTGCAACCTATTTTGAAAAATTACGGTGGGTGAACTTTCAAAAGTCAATGAGACATGAGGGCTCCAATGAAAGAGCTAGTGATAACGTACGTCGGGTGGATGTGCTTTTCGTTTAAACAAAAAAAAAATGAATTTTTAACGATTTTTTTAAAAAACGTCCATAGGCTAACATGTTAGGCTGCTGACTCTGACCCTGCACTGACGATAGGGGGCGTTGTGAAATGAGACTAAACGGAGCCATATGATGAAGGAACCAGCTAGAGAGAGGATATTTTTTTTCTTTTGACATGGCATCGTACATATAACTTGAAATCAATTTCTATTTCAAAATAAATTACTGTACAAGAAAATATATTTTACATTAGCATGACAACAGAAATATAGGCCTATATATATATAAATATGAAGTAAAGAAAACCTTCATTTTGGAAACGATCATGGATGAGGGCTCATTATACCTACAAAGACAAACGCACGACCAGCTGATTAGAAAAGTTACAGAGGATGCATAAATAATGTAATCTTTAATTCTTAATTTCTTTGTTGGGCCATTTTGGGGGAGACACGCGTACTCATCTGCGCGCAATGTATTGTTTGATTTATAAGAAATGTCAATTCTTTACTCGGTGGCAGAACTACGAGGGAATTGGGGAACCTGCATCCTCCCATCGAATTGAATAATTTGAAAAGACTGAATGAACTTCATAAATAACTAAGAAAATGAAAGTTTATGAATTTTTCTGTAAATAACGATTTGGAGAGAAGTTTGCATTTTGCGTTTTAGTGTTAACAATTCCTCGAGGGTGATAATCACCATTTTGATTATTGTCCCTCGGTGTGGTCTGAGCGATTTCAAAGACAAACGATTACATTACAAAATGTTCAAAAACGAGCGTACGCAGGATTTTTTCAGGGGGGGGGGGTTTCCTCCATAACACACACACACACCCATCCCCCCTTGCGTACGCGCCTGTCCTCAGGGGTAATTGTCCTTGGGGGTAATTGTTCTCGGGGGGGGGGGGGGAAGATTGTCCTCGGGGGGTTATTTTTCGGGGGGTAATTGTTCTCTAGGGGTAGTTTTTCGGGTTATTTTTCCGGGGGCGGGGGGTGATTTTCCAAGGGGTAATTTATGAACGTACTAGGATCGTATTATATATTATTTACTGTTAAAAACCCAGACAAACCTTGCACTCCCAATAATGTTATAATCAACAATTCAAAATTCTATCATGTAAGCCCTTTTAGGCCTATATGCAGGCGTTTGTCCTTGGGAAATGGATTAGTGCTTATCATAATTGCCCTCTCTTATATTGTCATCATATACACACACTATAAACCCTTATAAAACATAAAAGTCGAAAAACAAAAACTTAGGGGTCCATCTGCTCTGTCCTATACATGCTTTTAATGGCATTATGTTACTAGAATTAGGTGTACACGAACTAAATATTAACATAATACTTTTAATAACTAATCTTCTATTAGAAATATTCTTCAAGGTTTTTGTACAATTTGGAGTAGGCCTACACATACAACAACGCGTGGAACTATTCGCGAACGCTTTCACATCCGCCAGAGGTATAATCAAGCTTTCAAAATTTCTCAAGAAAAGCTGGCTTTCCAAAACTATTAACCCTCTTTTTAATGAGACCAGTAAAACGTACAATACAGAATATTCAAGCGAGACAATAAGCCCTTCAATTGGCCCACAATTACAATTTAATCACGAAAGTTGACCTTATTAAGCATTGTGATGGTCAGGGCAAGGGCGATGATTTGTTTTCATGACCGGGGGGGGGGGCGAATTGCAAGATATACAATATTTACTCGTACATTTTGAAGGATATTATGTGAGGGAGCGTAGCAACCGAGCAATTACACGCTTGTTGCATTTATTTTAGTCTAAACGCTGCTCTCTTGGGCCCTCCATGCCTAAAAGTGTGTTGCAGTCTATGCTCAGTATTTGTTATACATTTTGGGGGCACTTTTTCAAATTTTCCGGAGTGGGGGTGAGGGAACGACCCCCCTAAAAAGTAACGGGATCGCCGCCCCTAATTGTGGCCGTATTATCCATTATCCATGAGTATCACAATTCGGTTCAATTAAAGTATATGTTTTTTATATTTTAGTAGTAGAATAGGCCTTCATGATTTGTTACGCATTTCATATTGGAATGTTAACGCTAACAACGCTGAGTACATAGGGCTATCACTCTGTCTTCCTTTGATTAGTGTGTCTTTATGATTGTAAATGTATATTTGTTGTTGTTTTTTAATTGACGGAAAATGAATACACTACAAATAAATATAATACAATAGATTCAGGGCTCCCGATCACCCGGCCCACAGGTTCCCCCCTATGATGTCATATTATTTGAATTAACAGATACCTTTAGTATAACACACTTACAAACTCTTTAGCATGATAATATTTAAAGTTATCGTGGTTTGGTGCTCTGAATAAGTTATATTACATTTGGGCTCTTTAGTTGAGGTTATACCTTTTAGTTAAATAACCTGTGTATTTTGTGAGTGTGATAGAGTATGCGATTGGGGGGGGGGGGGGGGTCGCCTCATGCGTATACATGCACGTTATCATGGGGAACAATTTAAACTAGACTTTAATTCGTCACTTTGACGAATAAGGTGATACGTATGCTCATGATTTACATAATGAAGAATGCATTTTCACGATGTCATATTGTAATATAAAATGCTTCTCCTATTATGATCTATCCATATGTCAAGTTTCTACTGTTCAGCCTTGATCATTATGGATGTATGTTGTATATTGAGACAATTTGACCATTGACCCTAATTAACATAATGAGGCCTAGTGGCCTACACATACACATTACATATTCCGTGGTAAGAATGAAGTAAGCGAGGGAAAATGAAGGCAATGACAAACGAGTGAGAGAGAGAATATGGCCGGGTTCAAATTAAGTGTTCTTTAAAATTATTAGACCCAGTACTGAGGATCTTTTTATCTGCCATGTTTTTGTTATTTGATGGCTTTTGAAGCTACATAGAAATTCCGTCTTTTGTCACCAAATATTGTTCAAATAGCATTGTAGAGACGATGAACAACTACTAACGCAAAGTCGTAAGCCATGAAAATGTCAATTTCTATCTCGTTCTGCTAAATAACCCGAACAATATAATCAACCAAGTGAAATCAATTGTTAAACGAATTTATCATGAGTTCTGAATTTTCAATTTGGTACTGCACGTCATAATAGTATTAAAGAGCAGCAATGGCGAACGGTTGTCGCTAAAATTCAGAAATTGTTGCTTAGATTGCTTAAATTACCATGAGACATCAAACTTGATAGAACTATGATCAACAAACATGATATTGTTTTGAAAACAGTCTGAAAAAATTGGAGGTAGAATGAATAAGAGATAATGTGGTCATGTAAACAAGTGCATTATGTCCATGTTAATCCCCTAGTTCCAAAATCATGATTGTATTCTCTATTTATTTCTCCTATATAGTTTATTTCGATTGAAAATAGAAATTCTAATGTTCCTTCTTTTTGCTTGATAATATTTCAGTAACGATTTGACAGTTTTGGTAGACATCTTGGATGTATCATAGTAATAAATTCTTGGCACATGACGTATTGTGTATACGATACTAATGATAAGAAGAAGAAGATACAAATAACTATAAGAATAATAACAATAACACATACTTACTATAATAATGATTATAATTACGATATTTACTATAATAATAAATATAACAATGATAATAATAATGATTATTATGATACTGCTGCTATTACTACTACTACAACTACAACTACTAAGAAGAAGGAAATGAAGAAAAAGTGGTAGGAGAAGAATCATTTCAGCGATATTAGTGAGTATATTCTCAATGACTGAGGCATACACATACATATTACATATTCCGTGGTAAGAATGAAGTAAGTGAGGGAAAATGAAGGCAATGACAAACGAGAGCGAGAGAGAGAGAGACAGACAGAATATGGCCGGGTTCAAATTAAGTGTTCTTTAAATTATTAGACCCAGTACTGAGGATCTTTTTATCTGCCATGTTTTTGTTATTTGATGGCTTTTGAAGCTACATAGAAATTCCGTCTTTTGTCACCAAATATTGTTCAAATAGCATTGTAGAGACGATGAACAACTACTAACGCAAAGTCGTTAGCCATGAGAATGTCAATTTCTATCTCGTTCTGCTAAATAACCCGAACAATAGAATCAACCAAGTGGAATCAATTGTTAAACGAATTTATCATGAGTTCTGAAATTTCAATTTGGTACTGCACGTCATAATAGTATTAAAGAGCAGCAATGGCGAACGGTTGTCGCTAAAATTCAGAAATTGTTGCTTAGATTGCTTAAATTACCATGAGACATCAAACTTGATAGAACTATGATCAACAAACATGATATTGTTTTGAAAACAGTCTGAAAAAATTGGAGGTAGAATGAATAAGAGATAATGTGGTCATGTAAACAAGTGCATTATGTTCATGTTAATCCCCTAGTTCCAAAATCATGATTGTATTCTCTATTTATTTCTCCTATATAGTTTATTTCGATTGAAAATAGAAATTCTAATGTTCCTTCTTTTTGCTTGATAATATTTCAGCAACGAATTGACAGTTTTGGTAGACATCTTGGATGTATCATAGCAATAAATTCTTGGCACATGTCGTATTGTGTATACGATAATAATGACAAGAAGAAGAAGATACAAATAACTATAAGAATAATAACAATAACACATACTTACTATAATAATGATTATAATTACGATATTTACTATAATAATAAATATAAAAATGATAATAATAATGATTATTATGATACTGCTGCTATTACTACTACTACAACTACAACTACTAAGAAGAAGGAAATGAAGAAAAAGTGGTAGGAAAAGAATCATTTCAGCGATATTAGTGAGTATATTCTCAATGACTGAGGCATACACATACATATTACACATTCCGTGGTAAGAATGAAGTAAGTGAGGGAAAATGAAGGCAATGACAAACGAGAGCGAGAGAGAGACAGACAGACAGAATATGGCCGGGTTCAAATTAAGTGTTCTTTAAATTATTAGACCCAGTACTGAGGATCTTTTTATCTGCCATGTTTTTGTTATTTGATGGCTTTTGAAGCTACATAGAAATTCCGTCTTTTGTCACCAAATATTGTTCAAATAGCATTGTAGAGACGATGAACAACTACTAACGCAAAGTCGTTAGCCATGAGAATGTCAATTTCTATCTCGTTCTGCTAAATAACCAGAACAATAGAATCGATCCAAGTGGAATCAATTGTTAATTGAATTTATCATGAGTTCTGAAATTTCAATTTATTACTGCACGTCATAATAGTATTAAAGAGCAGCAATGGCGAACGATTGTCGCTAAAATTCAGAAATTGTTGCTTAGATTGCTTAAATCACCATGAGACATCAAACTTGATAGAACTATGATCAACAAACATGATATTGTTTTGAAAACAGTCTGAAAAAATTGGAGGTAGAATGAATAAGAGATCATGTGGTCATGTAAACAAGTGCATTATGTCCATGTTAATCCCCTAGTTCCAAAATCATGATTGTATTCTCTATTTATTTCTCCTATATAGTTTATTTCGATTGAAAATAGAAATTCTAATGTTCCTTCTTTTTGCTTGATAATATTTCAGCAACGAATTGACAGTTTTGGTAGACATCTTGGATGTATCATAGCAATAAATTCTTGGCACATGTCGTATTGTGTATACGATAATAATGACAAGAAGAAGAAGATACAAATAACTATAAGAATAATAACAATAACACATACTTACTATAATAATGATTATAATTACGATATTTACTATAATAATAAATATAAAAATGATAATAATAATGATTATTATGATACTGCTGCTATTACTACTACTACAACTACAACTACTAAGAAGAAGGAAATGAAGAAAAAGTGGTAGGAAAAGAATCATTTCAGCGATATTAGTGAGTATATTCTCAATGACTGAGGCATACACATACATATTACACATTCCGTGGTAAGAATGAAGTAAGTGAGGGAAAATGAAGGCAATGACAAACGAGAGCGAGAGAGAGACAGACAGACAGAATATGGCCGGGTTCAAATTAAGTGTTCTTTAAATTATTAGACCCAGTACTGAGGATCTTTTTATCTGCCATGTTTTTGTTATTTGATGGCTTTTGAAGCTACATAGAAATTCCGTCTTTTGTCACCAAATATTGTTCAAATAGCATTGTAGAGACGATGAACAACTACTAACGCAAAGTCGTTAGCCATGAGAATGTCAATTTCTATCTCGTTCTGCTAAATAACCAGAACAATAGAATCGATCCAAGTGGAATCAATTGTTAATTGAATTTATCATGAGTTCTGAAATTTCAATTTATTACTGCACGTCATAATAGTATTAAAGAGCAGCAATGGCGAACGATTGTCGCTAAAATTCAGAAATTGTTGCTTAGATTGCTTAAATCACCATGAGACATCAAACTTGATAGAACTATGATCAACAAACATGATATTGTTTTGAAAACAGTCTGAAAAAATTGGAGGTAGAATGAATAAGAGATAATGTGGTCATGTAAACAAGTGCATTATGTCCATGTTAATCCCCTAGTTCCAAAATCATGATTGTATTCTCTATTTATTTCTCCTATATAGTTTATTTCGATTGAAAATAGAAATTCTAATGTTCCTTCTTTTTGCTTGATAATATTTCAGCAACGAATTGACATTTTTGGTAGACATCTTGGATGTATCATAGCAATAAATTCTTGGCACATGACGTATTGTGTATACGATAATAATGATAAGAAGAAGAAGATACAAATAACTATAAGAATAATAACAATAACACATACTTACTATAATAATGATTATAATTACGATATTTACTATAATAATAAATATAACAATGATAATAATAATGATTATTATGATACTGCTGCTATTACTACTACTACAACTACAACTACTAAGAAGAAGGAAATGAAGAAAAAGTGGTAGGAGAAGAATCATTTCAGCGATATTAGTGAGTATATTCTCAATGACTGAGGCATACACATACATATTACATATTCCGTGGTAAGAATGAAGTAAGTGAGGGAAAATGAAGGCAATGACAAACGAGAGCGAGAGAGAGAGAGACGGACAGAATATGGCCGGGTTCAAATTAAGTGTTCTTTAAATTATTAGACCCAGTACTGAGGATCTTTTTATCTGCCATGTTTTTGTTATTTGATGGCTTTTGAAGCTACATAGAAATTCCGTCTTTTGTCACCAAATATTGTTCAAATAGCATTGTAGAGACGATGAACAACTACTAACGCAAAGTCGTTAGCGATGAGAATGTCAATTTCTATCTCGTTCTGCTAAATAACCCGAACAATATAATCAACCAAGTGAAATCAACTGTTAATTGAATTTATCATGAGTTCTGAAATTTCAATTTGTTACTGCACGTCATAATAGTATTAAAGAGCAGCAATGGCGAACGATTGTCGCTAAAATTCAGAAATTGTTGCTTAGATTGCTTAAATTACCATGAGACATCAAACTTGATAGAACTATGATCAACAAACATGATATTGTTTTGAAAACAGTCTGAAAAAATTGGAGGTAGAATGAATAAGAGATAATGTGGTCATGTAAACAAGTGCATTATGTCCATGTTAATCCCCTAGTTCCAAAATCATGATTGTATTCTCTATTTATTTCTCCTATATAGTTTATTTCGATTGAAAATAGAAATTCTAATGTTCCTTCTTTTGGCTTGATAATATTTCAGCAACGAATTGACAGTTTTGGTAGACATCTTGGATGTATCATAGCAATAAATTCTTGGCACATGACGTATTGTGTATACGATAATAATGACAAGAAGAAGAAGATACAAATAACTATAAGAATAATAACAATAACACATACTTACTATAATAATGATTATAATTACGATATTTACTATAATAATAAATATAACAATGATAATAATAATGATTATTATGATACTGCTGCTATTACTACTACTACAACTACAACTACTAAGAAGAAGGAAATGAAGAAAAAGTGGTAGGAAAAGAATCATTTCAGCGATATTAGTGAGTATATTCTCAATGACTGAGGCATACACATACATATTACATATTCCGTGGTAAGAATGAAGTAAGTGAGGGAAAATGAAGGCAATGACAAACGAGAGCGAGAGAGAGAGAGAGACAGACAGAATATGGCCGGGTTCAAATTAAGTGTTCTTTAAATTATTAGACCCAGTACTGAGGATCTTTTTATCTGCCATGTTTTTGTTATTTGATGGCTTTTGAAGCTACATAGAAATTCCGTCTTTTGTCACCAAATATTGTTCAAATAGCATTGTAGAGAAGATGAACAACTACTAACGTAAAGTCGTTAGCCATGAGAATGTCAATTTCTATCTCGTTCTGCAAAATAATCCAAACAATAGAATCAACCAAGTAGAATCAACTGTTAATTGAATTTATCATGAGTTCTGAAATTTCAATTTGTTACTGCACGTCATAATAGTATTAAAGAGCAGCAATGGCGAACGATTGTCGCTAAAATTCAGAAATTGTTGCTTAGATTGCTTAAATCACCATGAGACATCAAACTTGATAGAACTATGATCAACAAACATGATATTGTTTTGAAAACAGTCTGAAAAAATTGGAGGTAGAATGAATAAGAGATCATGTGGTCATGTAAACAAGTGCATTATGTCCATGTTAATCCCCTAGTTCCAAAATCATGATTGTATTCTCTATTTATTTCTCCTATATAGTTTATTTCGATTGAAAATAGAAATTCTAATGTTCCTTCTTTTTGCTTGATAATATTTCAGCAACGAATTGACATTTTTGGTAGACATCTTGGATGTATCATAGCAATAAATTCTTGGCACATGACGTATTGTGTATACGATAATAATGATAAGAAGAAGAAGATACAAATAACTATAAGAATAATAACAATAACACATACTTACTATAATAATGATTATAATTACGATATTTACTATAATAATAAATATAACAATGATAATAATAATGATTATAATGATACTGCTGCTATTACTACTACTACAACTACAACTACTAAGAAGAAGGAAATGAAGAAAAAGTGGTAGGAGAAGAATCATTTCAGCGATATTAGTGAGTATATTCTCAATGACTGAGGCATACACATACATATTACATATTCCGTGGTAAGAATGAAGTAAGTGAGGGAAAATGAAGGCAATGACAAACGAGAGCGAGAGAGAGAGAGACGGACAGAATATGGCCGGGTTCAAATTAAGTGTTCTTTAAATTATTAGACCCAGTACTGAGGATCTTTTTATCTGCCATGTTTTTGTTATTTGATGGCTTTTGAAGCTACATAGAAATTCCGTCTTTTGTCACCAAATATTGTTCAAATAGCATTGTAGAGACGATGAACAACTACTAACGCAAAGTCGTTAGCGATGAGAATGTCAATTTCTATCTCGTTCTGCTAAATAACCCGAACAATATAATCAACCAAGTGAAATCAACTGTTAATTGAATTTATCATGAGTTCTGAAATTTCAATTTGTTACTGCACGTCATAATAGTATTAAAGAGCAGCAATGGCGAACGATTGTCGCTAAAATTCAGAAATTGTTGCTTAGATTGCTTAAATTACCATGAGACATCAAACTTGATAGAACTATGATCAACAAACATGATATTGTTTTGAAAACAGTCTGAAAAAATTGGAGGTAGAATGAATAAGAGATAATGTGGTCATGTAAACAAGTGCATTATGTCCATGTTAATCCCCTAGTTCCAAAATCATGATTGTATTCTCTATTTATTTCTCCTATATAGTTTATTTCGATTGAAAATAGAAATTCTAATGTTCCTTCTTTTGGCTTGATAATATTTCAGCAACGAATTGACAGTTTTGGTAGACATCTTGGATGTATCATAGCAATAAATTCTTGGCACATGACGTATTGTGTATACGATAATAATGACAAGAAGAAGAAGATACAAATAACTATAAGAAAAATAACAATAACACATACTTACTATAATAATGATTATAATTACGATATTTACTATAATAATAAATATAACAATGATAATAATAATGATTATTATGATACTGCTGCTATTACTACTACTACAACTACAACTACTAAGAAGAAGGAAATGAAGAAAAAGTGGTAGGAGAAGAATCATTTCAGCGATATTAGTGAGTATATTCTCAATGACTGAGGCATACACATACATATTACATATTCCGTGGTAAGAATGAAGTAAGTGAGGGAAAATGAAGGCAATGACAAACGAGAGCGAGAGAGAGAGAGAGACGGACAGAATATGGCCGGGTTCAAATTAAGTGTTCTTTAAATTATTAGACCCAGTACTGAGGATCTTTTTATCTGCCATGTTTTTTTTTGCCATAATATTTCAGCAACGAATTGACATTTTTGGTAGACATCTTGGATGTATCATAGCAATAAATTCTTGGCACATGACGTATTGTGTATACGATAATAATGATAAGAAGAAGAAGATACAAATAACTATAAGAATAATAACAATAACACATACTTACTATAATAATGATTATAATTACGATATTTACTATAATAATAAATATAACAATGATAATAATAATGATTATTATGATACTGCTGCTATTACTACTACTACAACTACAACTACTAAGAAGAAGGAAATGAAGAAAAAGTGGTAGGAGAAGAATCATTTCAGCGATATTAGTGAGTATATTCTCAATGACTGAGGCATACACATACATATTACATATTCCGTGGTAAGAATGAAGTAAGTGAGGGAAAATGAAGGCAATGACAAACGAGAGCGAGAGAGAGAGAGATACGGACAGAATATGGCCGGGTTCAAATTAAGTGTTCTTTAAATTATTAGACCCAGTACTGAGGATCTTTTTATCTGCCATGTTTTTGTTATTTGATGGCTTTTGAAGCTACATAGAAATTCCGTCTTTTGTCACCAAATATTGTTCAAATAGCATTGTAGAGACGATGAACAACTACTAACGCAAAGTCGTAAGCCATGAGAATGTCAATTTCTATCTCGTTCTGCTAAATAACCCGAACAATATAATCAACCAAGTAGAATCAACTGTTAAACGAATTTATCATGAGTTCTGAAATTTCAATTTGGTACTGCACGTCATAATAGTATTAAAGAGCAGCAATGGCGAACGGTTGTCGCTAAAATTCAGAAATTGTTGCTTAGATTGCTAAAATTACCATGAGACATCAAACTTGATAGAACTATGATCAACAAACATGATATTGTTTTGAAAACAGTCTGAAAAAATTGGAGGTAGAATGAATAAGAGATAATGTGGTCATGTAAACAAGTGCATTATGTCCATGTTAATCCCCTAGTTCCAAAATCATGATTGTATTCTCTATTTATTTCTCCTATATAGTTTATTTCGATTGAAAATAGAAATTCTAATGTTCCTTCTTTTTGCTTGATAATATTTCAGCAACGAATTGACATTTTTGGTAGACATCTTGGATGTATCATAGCAATAAATTCTTGGCACATGACGTATTGTGTATACGATAATAATGATAAGAAGAAGAAGATACAAATAACTTTAAGAATAATAAAAATAACACATACTTACTAAAATAATGATTATAATTACGATATTTACTATAATAATAAATATAACAATGAAAATAATAATGATTATTATGATACTGCTGCTATTACTACTACTACAACTACAACTACTAAGAAGAAGGAAATGAAGAAAAAGTGGTAGGAAAAGAATCATTTCAGCGATATTAGTGAGTATATTCTCAATGACTGAGGCATACACATACATATTACATATTCCGTGGTAAGAATGAAGTAAGTGAGGGAAAATGAAGGCAATGACAAACGAGAGCGAGAGAGAGAGAGACAGACAGAATATGGCCGGGTTCAAATTAAGTGTTCTTTAAATTATTAGACCCAGTACTGAGGATCTTTTTATCTGCCATGTTTTTGTTATTTGATGGCTTTTGAAGCTACATAGAAATTTCGTCTTTTGTCACCAAATATTGTTCAAATAGCATTGTAGAGAAGATGAACAACTACTAACGTAAAGTCGTTAGCCATGAGAATGTCAATTTCTATCTCGTTCTGCAAAATAATCCAAACAATAGAATCAACCAAGTAGAATCAACTGTTAATTGAATTTATCATGAGTTCTGAAATTTCAATTTGTTACTGCACGTCATAATAGTAATAAAGAGCAGCAATGGCGAACGATTGTCGCTAAAATTCAGAAATTGTTGCTTAGATTGCTTAAATTACCATGAGACATCAAACTTGATAGAACTATGATCAACAAACATGATATTGTTTTGAAAACAGTCTGAAAAAATTGGAGGTAGAATGAATAAGAGATAATGTGGTCATGTAAACAAGTGCATTATGTCCATGTTAATCCCCTAGTTCCAAAATCATGATTGTATTCTCTATTTATTTCTCCTATATAGTTTATTTCGATTGAAAATAGAAATTCTAATGTTCCTTCTTTTGGCTTGATAATATTTCACCAACGAATTGACATTTATGGTAGACATCTTGGATGTATCATAGCAATAAATTCTTGGCACATGACGTATTGTGTATACGATAATAATGATAAGAAGAAGAAGATACAAATAACTATAAGAATAATAACAATAACACATACTTACTATAATAATGATTATAATTACGATATTTACTATAATAATAAATATAACAATGATAATAATAATGATTATTATGATACTGCTGCTATTACTACTACTACAACTACAACTACTAAGAAGAAGGAAATGAAGAAGAAGGGGTAGGAGAAGAATCATTTCAGCGATATTAGTGAGTATATTCTCAATGACTGAGGCATACACATACATATTACATATTCCGTGGTAAGAATGAAGTAAGTGAGGGAAAATGAAGGCAATGACAAACGAGAGCGAGAGAGAGAGAGAGAGACAGACAGAATATGGCCGGGTTCAAATTAAGTGTTCTTTAAATTATTAGACCCAGTACTGAGGATCTTTTTATCTGCCATGTTTTTGTTATTTGATGGCTTTTGAAGCTACATAGAAATTCCGTCTTTTGTCACCAAATATTTTTCAAATAGCATTGTAGAGAAGATGAACAACTACTAACGTAAAGTCGTTAGCCATGAGAATGTCAATTTCTATCTCGTTCTGCAAAATAATCCAAACAATATAATCAACCAAGTAGAATCAACTGTTAATTGAATTTATCATGAGTTCTGAAATTTCAATTTGTTACTGCACGTCATAATAGTATTAAAGAGCAGCAATGGCGAACGATTGTCGCTAAAATTCAGAAATTGTTGCTTAGATTGCTTAAATTACCATGAGACATCAAGCTACATAGAACTATGATCGACAAACATGATATTGTTTTGAAAACAGTCTGAAAACATTGGTGGTAGAATGAACAAGAGAAAATGTGGTCATGTAAACAAGTGCATTATGTCCATGTTAATCCCCTACTTCCAAAATCATGATTGTATTCTCTATTCATTTCTGCTATATAATTTATTTCAATTTAAAATAAAAATTCTACTAAGAAGAAGTAAATGAAGAAGAAGGGGTAGGAGAAGAATCATTTCAGCGATATTAGTGAGTATATTCTCAATGACTGAGGCATACACATACATATTACATATTCCGTGGTAAGAATGAAGTAAGTGAGGGAAAATGAAGGCAATGACAAACGAGAGCGAGAGAGAGAGAGAGAGACAGACAGAATATGGCCGGGTTCAAATTAAGTGTTCTTTAAATTATTAGACCCAGTACTGAGGATCTTTTTATCTGCCATGTTTTTGTTATTTGATGGCTTTTGAAGCTACATAGAAATTCCGTCTTTTGTCACCAAATATTGTTCAAATAGCATTGTAGAGAAGATGAACAACTACTAACGTAAAGTCGTTAGCCATGAGAATGTCAATTTCTATCTCGTTCTGCAAAATAATCCAAACAATATAATCAACCAAGTAGAATCAACTGTTAATTGAATTTATCATGAGTTCTGAAATTTCAATTTGTTACTGCACGTCATAATAGTATTAAAGAGCAGCAATGGCGAACGATTGTCGCTAAAATTCAGAAATTGTTGCTTAGATTGCTTAAATTACCATGAGACATCAAGCTACATAGAACTATGATCGACAAACATGATATTGTTTTGAAAACAGTCTGAAAACATTGGTGGTAGAATGAACAAGAGAAAATGTGGTCATGTAAACAAGTGCATTATGTCCATGTTAATCCCCTACTTCCAAAATCATGATTGTATTCTCTATTCATTTCTGCTATATAATTTATTTCAATTTAAAATAAAAATTCTACTAAGAAGAAGTAAATGAAGAAGAAGGGGTAGGAGAAGAATCATTTCAGCGATATTAGTGAGTATATTCTCAATGACTGAGGCATACACATACACATTACATATTCCGTGGTAAGAATGAAGTAAGTGAGGGAAAATGAAGGCAATGACAAACGAGAGCGAGAGAGAGAGAGAGAGCGACAGACAGAATATGGCCGGGTTCAAATTAAGTGTTCTTTAAATTATTAGACCCAGTACTGAGGATCTTTTTATCTGCCATGTTTTTGTTATTTGATGGCTTTTGAAGCTACATAGAAATTCCGTCTTTTGTCACCAAATATTTTTCAAATAGCATTGTAGAGAAGATGAACAACTACTAACGTAAAGTCGTTAGCCATGAGAATGTCAATTTCTATCTCGTTCTGCAAAATAATCCAAACAATAGAATCAACCAAGTAGAATCAACTGTTAATTGAATTTATCATGAGTTCTGAAATTTTAATTTGTTACTGCACGTCATAATAGTATTAAAGAGCAGCAATGGCGAACGATTGTCGCTAAAATTCAGAAATTGTTGCTTAGATTGCTTAAATTACCATGAGACATCAAGCTACATAGAACTATGATCGACAAACATGATATTGTTTTGAAAACAGTCTGAAAACATTGGTGGTAGAATGAACAAGAGAAAATGTGGTCATGTAAACAAGTGCATTATGTCCATGTTAATCCCCTACTTCCAAAATCATGATTGTATTCTCTATTCATTTCTGCTATATAATTTATTTCAATTTAAAATAAAAATTCTACTAAGAAGAAGTAAATGAAGAAGAAGGGGTAGGAGAAGAATCATTTCAGCGATATTAGTGAGTATATTCTCAATGACTGAGGCATACACATACATATTACATATTCCGTGGTAAGAATGAAGTAAGTGAGGGAAAATGAAGGCAATGACAAACGAGAGCGAGAGAGAGAGAGAGAGACAGACAGAATATGGCCGGGTTCAAATTAAGTGTTCTTTAAATTATTAGACCCAGTACTGAGGATCTTTTTATCTGCCATGTTTTTGTTATTTGATGGCTTTTGAAGCTACATAGAAATTCCGTCTTTTGTCACCAAATATTGTTCAAATAGCATTGTAGAGAAGATGAACAACTACTAACGTAAAGTCGTTAGCCATGAGAATGTCAATTTCTATCTCGTTCTGCAAAATAATCCAAACAATATAATCAACCAAGTAGAATCAACTGTTAATTGAATTTATCATGAGTTCTGAAATTTCAATTTGTTACTGCACGTCATAATAGTATTAAAGAGCAGCAATGGCGAACGATTGTCGCTAAAATTCAGAAATTGTTGCTTAGATTGCTTAAATTACCATGAGACATCAAGCTACATAGAACTATGATCGACAAACATGATATTGTTTTGAAAACAGTCTGAAAACATTGGTGGTAGAATGAACAAGAGAAAATGTGGTCATGTAAACAAGTGCATTATGTCCATGTTAATCCCCTACTTCCAAAATCATGATTGTATTCTCTATTCATTTCTGCTATATAATTTATTTCAATTTAAAATAAAAATTCTACTAAGAAGAAGTAAATGAAGAAGAAGGGGTAGGAGAAGAATCATTTCAGCGATATTAGTGAGTATATTCTCAATGACTGAGGCATACACATACACATTACATATTCCGTGGTAAGAATGAAGTAAGTGAGGGAAAATGAAGGCAATGACAAACGAGAGCGAGAGAGAGAGAGAGCGACAGACAGAATATGGCCGGGTTCAAATTAAGTGTTCTTTAAATTATTAGACCCAGTACTGAGGATCTTTTTATCTGCCATGTTTTTGTTATTTGATGGCTTTTGAAGCTACATAGAAATTCCGTCTTTTGTCACCAAATATTTTTCAAATAGCATTGTAGAGAAGATGAACAACTACTAACGTAAAGTCGTTAGCCATGAGAATGTCAATTTCTATCTCGTTCTGCAAAATAATCCAAACAATAGAATCAACCAAGTAGAATCAACTGTTAATTGAATTTATCATGAGTTCTGAAATTTTAATTTGTTACTGCACGTCATAATAGTATTAAAGAGCAGCAATGGCGAACGATTGTCGCTAAAATTCAGAAATTGTTGCTTAGATTGCTTAAATTACCATGAGACATCAAGCTACATAGAACTATGATCGACAAACATGATATTGTTTTGAAAACAGTCTGAAAACATTGGTGGTAGAATGAACAAGAGAAAATGTGGTCATGTAAACAAGTGCATTATGTCCATGTTAATCCCCTACTTCCAAAATCATGATTGTATTCTCTATTCATTTCTGCTATATAATTTATTTCAATTTAAAATTAAAATTCTACTAAGAAGAAGTAAATGAAGAAGAAGGGGTAGGAGAAGAATCATTTCAGCGATATTAGTGAGTATATTCTCAATGACTGAGGCATACACATACACATTACATATTCCGTGGTAAGAATGAAGTAAGTGAGGGAAAATGAAGGCAATGACAAACGAGAGCGAGAGAGAGAGAGGCAGACAGAATATGGCCGGGTTCAAATTAAGTGTTCTTTAAATTATTAGACCCAGTACTGAGGATCTTTTTATCTGCCATGTTTTTGTTATTTGATGGCTTTTGAAGCTACATAGAAATTCCGTCTTTTGTCACGAAATATTGTTCAAATAGCATTGTAGAGAAGATGAACAACTACTAACGTAAAGTCGTTAGCCATGAGAATGTCAATTTCTATCTCGTTCTGCAAAATAATCCAAACAATATAATCAACCAAGTAGAATCAACTGTTAATTGAATTTATCATGAATTCTGAAATTTCAATTTGTTACTGCACGTCATAATAGTATTAAAGAGCAGCAATGGCGAACGATTGTCGCTAAAATTCAGAAATTGTTGCTTAGATTGCTTAAATTACCATGAGACATCAAGCTACATAAAACTATGATCGACAAACATGATATTGTTTTGAAAACAGTCTGAAAACATTGGTGGTAGAATGAACAAGAGAAAATGTGGTCATGTAAACAAGTGCATTATGTCCATGTTAATCCCCTAGTTCCAAAATCATGATTGTATTCTCTATTTATTTCTCCTATATAGTTTATTTCGATTGAAAATAGAAATTCTAATGTTCCTTCTTTTTGCTTGATAATATTTCAGCAACGAATTGACATTTTTGGTAGACATCTTGGATGTATCATAGCAATAAATTCTTGGCACATGACGTATTGTGTATACGATAATAATGATAAGAAGAAGAAGATACAAATAACTATAAGAATAATAACAATAACACATACTTACTATAATAATGATTATAATTACGATATTTACTATAATAATAAATATAACAATGATAATAATAATGATTATTATGATACTGCTGCTATTACTACTACTACAACTACAACTACTAAGAAGAAGGAAATGAAGAAGAAGGGGTAGGAGAAGAATCATTTCAGCGATATTAGTGAGTATATTCTCAATGACTGAGGCATACACATACATATTACATATTCCGTGGTAAGAATGAAGTAAGTGAGGGAAAATGAAGGCAATGACAAACGAGAGCGAGAGAGAGAGAGAGACAGACAGAATATGGCCGGGTTCAAATTAAGTGTTCTTTAAATTATTAGACCCAGTACTGAGGATCTTTTTATCTGCCATGTTTTTGTTATTTGATGGCTTTTGAAGCTACATAGAAATTCCGTCTTTTGTCACCAAATATTGTTCAAATAGCATTGTAGAGAAGATGAACAACTACTAACGTAAAGTCGTTAGCCATGAGAATGTCAATTTCTATCTCGTTCTGCAAAATAATCCAAACAATATAATCAACCAAGTAGAATCAACTGTTAATTGAATTTATCATGAGTTCTGAAATTTCAATTTGTTACTGCACGTCATAATAGTATTAAAGAGCAGCAATGGCGAACGATTGTCGCTAAAATTCAGAAATTGTTGCTTAGATTGCTTAAATTACCATGAGACATCAAGCTACATAGAACTATGATCGACAAACATGATATTGTTTTGAAAACAGTCTGAAAACATTGGTGGTAGAATGAACAAGAGAAAATGTGGTCATGTAAACAAGTGCATTATGTCCATGTTAATCCCCTACTTCCAAAATCATGATTGTATTCTCTATTCATTTCTGCTATATAATTTATTTCAATTTAAAATAAAAATTCTACTAAGAAGAAGTAAATGAAGAAGAAGGGGTAGGAGAAGAATCATTTCAGCGATATTAGTGAGTATATTCTCAATGACTGAGGCATACACATACATATTACATATTCCGTGGTAAGAATGAAGTAAGTGAGGGAAAATGAAGGCAATGACAAACGAGAGCGAGAGAGAGAGAGAGAGACAGACAGAATATGGCCGGGTTCAAATTAAGTGTTCTTTAAATTATTAGACCCAGTACTGAGGATCTTTTTATCTGCCATGTTTTTGTTATTTGATGGCTTTTGAAGCTACATAGAAATTCCGTCTTTTGTCACCAAATATTGTTCAAATAGCATTGTAGAGAAGATGAACAACTACTAACGTAAAGTCGTTAGCCATGAGAATGTCAATTTCTATCTCGTTCTGCAAAATAATCCAAACAATATAATCAACCAAGTAGAATCAACTGTTAATTGAATTTATCATGAGTTCTGAAATTTCAATTTGTTACTGCACGTCATAATAGTATTAAAGAGCAGCAATGGCGAACGATTGTCGCTAAAATTCAGAAATTGTTGCTTAGATTGCTTAAATTACCATGAGACATCAAGCTACATAGAACTATGATCGACAAACATGATATTGTTTTGAAAACAGTCTGAAAACATTGGTGGTAGAATGAACAAGAGAAAATGTGGTCATGTAAACAAGTGCATTATGTCCATGTTAATCCCCTACTTCCAAAATCATGATTGTATTCTCTATTCATTTCTGCTATATAATTTATTTCAATTTAAAATAAAAATTCTACTAAGAAGAAGTAAATGAAGAAGAAGGGGTAGGAGAAGAATCATTTCAGCGATATTAGTGAGTATATTCTCAATGACTGAGGCATACACATACACATTACATATTCCGTGGTAAGAATGAAGTAAGTGAGGGAAAATGAAGGCAATGACAAACGAGAGCGAGAGAGAGAGAGAGCGACAGACAGAATATGGCCGGGTTTAAATTAAGTGTTCTTTAAATTATTAGACCCAGTACTGAGGATCTTTTTATCTGCCATGTTTTTGTTATTTGATGGCTTTTGAAGCTACATAGAAATTCCGTCTTTTGTCACCAAATATTTTTCAAATAGCATTGTAGAGAAGATGAACAACTACTAACGTAAAGTCGTTAGCCATGAGAATGTCAATTTCTATCTCGTTCTGCAAAATAATCCAAACAATAGAATCAACCAAGTAGAATCAACTGTTAATTGAATTTATCATGAGTTCTGAAATTTTAATTTGTTACTGCACGTCATAATAGTATTAAAGAGCAGCAATGGCGAACGATTGTCGCTAAAATTCAGAAATTGTTGCTTAGATTGCTTAAATTACCATGAGACATCAAGCTACATAGAACTATGATCGACAAACATGATATTGTTTTGAAAACAGTCTGAAAACATTGGTGGTAGAATGAACAAGAGAAAATGTGGTCATGTAAACAAGTGCATTATGTCCATGTTAATCCCCTACTTCCAAAATCATGATTGTATTCTCTATTCATTTCTGCTATATAATTTATTTCAATTTAAAATTAAAATTCTACTAAGAAGAAGTAAATGAAGAAGAAGGGGTAGGAGAAGAATCATTTCAGCGATATTAGTGAGTATATTCTCAATGACTGAGGCATACACATACACATTACATATTCCGTGGTAAGAATGAAGTAAGTGAGGGAAAATGAAGGCAATGACAAACGAGAGCGAGAGAGAGAGAGGCAGACAGAATATGGCCGGGTTCAAATTAAGTGTTCTTTAAATTATTAGACCCAGTACTGAGGATCTTTTTATCTGCCATGTTTTTGTTATTTGATGGCTTTTGAAGCTACATAGAAATTCCGTCTTTTGTCACCAAATATTGTTCAAATAGCATTGTAGAGAAGATGAACAACTACTAACGTAAAGTCGTTAGCCATGAGAATGTCAATTTCTATCTCGTTCTGCAAAATAATCCAAACAATATAATCAACCAAGTAGAATCAACTGTTAATTGAATTTATCATGAATTCTGAAATTTCAATTTGTTACTGCACGTCATAATAGTATTAAAGAGCAGCAATGGCGAACGATTGTCGCTAAAATTCAGAAATTGTTGCTTAGATTGCTTAAATTACCATGAGACATCAAGCTACATAAAACTATGATCGACAAACATGATATTGTTTTGAAAACAGTCTGAAAACATTGGTGGTAGAATGAACAAGAGAAAATGTGGTCATGTAAACAAGTGCATTATGTCCATGTTAATACCCTAGTTCCAAAATCATGATTGTATTCTCTATTCATTTCTGCTATATAATTTATTTCAATTTAAAATAAAAATTCTACTAAGAAGAAGTAAATGAAGAAGAAGGGGTAGGAGAAGAATCATTTCAGCGATATTAGTGAGTATATTCTCAATGACTGAGGCATACACATACACATTACATATTCCGTGGTAAGAATGAAGTAAGTGAGGGAAAATGAAGGCAATGACAAACGAGAGCGAGAGAGAGAGAGGCAGACAGAATATGGCCGGGTTCAAATTAAGTGTTCTTTAAATTATTAGACCCAGTACTGAGGATCTTTTTATCTGCCATGTTTTTGTTATTTGATGGCTTTTGAAGCTACATAGAAATTCCGTCTTTTGTCACCAAATATTGTTCAAATAGCATTGTAGAGAAGATGAACAACTACTAACGTAAAGTCGTTAGCCATGAGAATGTCAATTTCTATCTCGTTCTGCAAAATAATCCAAACAATATAATCAACCAAGTAGAATCAACTGTTAATTGAATTTATCATGAGTTCTGAAATTTCAATTTGTTACTGCACGTCATAATAGTATTAAAGAGCAGCAATGGCGAACGATTGTCGCTAAAATTCAGAAATTGTTGCTTAGATTGCTTAAATTACCATGAGACATCAAGCTACATAAAACTATGATCGACAAACATGATATTGTTTTGAAAACAGTCTGAAAACATTGGTGGTAGAATGAACAAGAGAAAATGTGGTCATGTAAACAAGTGCATTATGTCCATGTTAATACCCTAGTTCCAAAATCATGATTGTATTCTCTATTCATTTCTGCTATATAATTTATTTCAATTTAAAATAAAAATTCTAATGTTTCTTCTTTTGGCTTGATTATTTCACCAACGAATTGACATTTTTGGTAGACATCTTGAATGTATCATAGCAATAAATTCTTGGCACATGACTTATTGTGTATACGATAATTATGATGAGAAGAAGGAGCATACAAATGACTATAAGAATGATAGTACAAAATAAGCTTTTTAATAATGATTATAATTACGATATTTACTATAATTATAAATATAACAATGATTATAATGATACTGCTGCTATTACTACTCCAACTACTACTGCTAGGAAGTAGAAGATGAAGAAGATGGGGAAGGAGGAGAATCGTTTCAGCGAAATTAGTGGTTATATTCTCTATATATGATTGAGGCATACACTCAAATTTAAATCATGATCAAACAGGCATCTGAAGTTTTTAGATGATTACTATTTGCTTCATGTTGTTGAAAATCGCCCCCGGCTGGATCACACCCTGTTTCCCTGCATCAACGAACAAACTTTGAGAAAACATTTTTGTCTCCCTTTAATTCAAAGTCGTTTTACAAACTTTTGACCATCGAATAATACCCGCATTCATTCAGCTAAACTTGACACGAAGTTATTTTTGGCTAACTGTTTATCGTGTATTTTGTAGAAAGATACAAACCCTCGTGTTGGAATTGAATTGGGGCCTTGAGCGAAGAATACACGTTAAGATGACCAAAAGTGTGAGGTAGTTTACACTGCCCGTGGGATCATACAATATGTCATCTAAATCGTTTGCCTGTAGGTCTGGAGTATCAAAGGTCGATAAAGTTAAGATCAGACCTTCGAAGGGTCATTTTATCTAATTTTCATCTGACAAATTTGAGGCATAAAAAAAGAATCAAAAGCAGTTAGAGACAAGACATCTCCAAGTCTCCATCGGTAAGACAATTGATGACAAGCACAATTGAAGACAAATCTAAGACGCGTTTATAGTGACGGCAAACTTCTGTGGGACGTTTAAAATTTTACTGCGATCATTTTAGCTCGATCGTCATCACAAGTGCATGTAAAAACTGAAGTTTGATTTGGACTCGTCGTCTTTGACCACAAATTTCGTCATGATCCCGTCATAAAAATGGAAAATAAATGTCACAAGTAATTTAAAAAATAACCTCAGCAAAAACATAATACATTTTTTTAAAAGAAATTCGAATAAAGATGAACGATTCATGGTCCAACGTGCATTGTCATTAATTACTTAATCAATTAAAATCTATTAACATTAAAAGTTGAACGAGCAATATGATGATGTCGGAAAATCCGATAAGCCAAAAAGATGTATGGAATAATATATACGACTCTTACTTAATCCATTTATTAAAAGAAATTGGATTATCCGGGCACTTATAGGAGTTATGACCAATTAAACATAGGCATGTTTTTGTTTTAAATTGCAAATGTGTGCGCGCGCGTGTTGTTATCTTTGACGCCCGCTTATTCCATCATTATGTGTCAAAATTGACTGAAATTTACAGGGATTGTTGAGGAAAGTATCAGGAATCCAAAAAATGCAAAAAAAAAGAAGGAATTTCTCCGTTCCACTACGTTATGCGCGCAAATACGCGCGCACCGACCCGCACGCGTGGAAATTTTTGAAACGCTTAAAATTGTCTGAAATTCGCGCGCGTTAACGCGCGCACGAAAGCGTACGCGCATCTTTGCGCGCATTTATTGACCTGAAATTGACCGGACGGATATTGATCTTAATCCTGATAATTATACATGAGAATTGTCTTTCCGTAATGAAGATATGATCATAAGTTGATTTTCACAAAATGGCGCCTGGATGACGTCACGATCATTTTGACTCTCTAAAAAGTCACGCAGTTCTAAGTTAGACTAAGATCTATCATCATGGCAAGTTTCATGATAATGGATTTATTCAGTCTTGAGATATCCTGCGAACAAATTCGAGGAAGAATAATAATAAACTAGATTTGTAATACTTGTTTGGAACAAGTATAGGTGGGCTGATCCAACAAAAAATTGAGACAAAATGAAGGTTACAATTGAGATAGCTTTTTGTCTCAGCTACAACATACTCGAAGTTCAGCGTAAATGAGGCTAAAACGACGTAGATATTGCTCGCGAAAGACGGGAATGTAGAATCAAGTTTTGAGAAAAAGTCATGTCCCATAGAGAATACACGCAAAATGTGAAAAATTGACATGCCTCCTTTAATCGCAAAAAATACGCCATGATGCCCTTGTCAAAATGAAAAATCGTGACGACTAGATTTGTAGAGAATTGTCTCAGCTAGAACATATCAAAATATGAAAACAAAATTGGGGTCACCTTGCAGCCTAAAGAGCTACAATGGATTTTGTATAGGCATGTTTTTGCCCATATATGCTATGTATTACAAGAGCTCGCGCGCACGGACATTTTTCTTGAATTGACGCTCATCTTGTTATTAATGGTCATAAAGAGATAAACATGGTATCAAATTCCTCGAAAAAATATGAAAAATATCATGAAAATAAAACAAAATGGCGATTCTATGTTGTGTAATGGTGTTACGGGCGAAAACGCGAGCGCATGCGCGTGTACGCGATTTTTTATAAAATGCTTAGAATGGCCTAAAACGGATGCAAAATGATTTTGAGACGATTTTGAGCATTTCAACATTTTACGCGCGCATTGACGCGCGGACGTACGCACACGCGCGCGTTATTCGACCTGCAATTGAGCGGACGGATATTGACCTTGATCATGATAAATATGATAGAGAAATACCTTTTGGTTATGAAGATATGATCATGAGTTGATTTTCGTAAAATTTTACAAAATGGCGCCTAGATGACGTCATCAGTAAAAGTCAATGTTGAAAACGTTATTGTGCTTTGTACATATGCCTATACATATGTGTGCCAAATTTGAAGGCATTTGATTGAGCCATATTCATGTTATCTTGTCCACAAAAAAGTGGTTAGAAATAAGTAAAATAAACTAGATTTGTAATACTTGTTTGGAACAAGTATAGGTGGGCTGATCCAAAAAATAAATAAAGACAAAATGAAGAATACTTTTGAGATAGCTTTTTGTCTCAGCTACAACATACTCGAAGTTCAGCGTAAATGAAGCTAAAACGACGTAGATATTGCTCGCGAAAGACGGGAATGTAGAATCAAGTTTTGAGAAAAAGTCATGTCCCATAGATTATACACGCAAAATGTAAACAATTGAAATGCCTCCTTTAATCGAAAAAAATACGCTATGATGCCTTTGTCAAAATGAAAAATCGTGGCGACTGAATTTGTATAGAATTGTCTCAGCTAGAACATATCAAAGTTTTGAAGAAAATCGATCAATTTTTACAAAGATACAATCAATTTTCCAAAAAATATGCTGATGTCATAATATGCAAATTAAAATTTTGAGTTCGGAGGCCATTATGATGACGTCATGAGTTAATTGAGGGTCAAATGAGACATGAAATTATATCTCCGATTCATACTCAATCAAAATATGAAAAAAATTGGGGTCACCTTGCATCGTAAAGAGCTACAATGGATTTTGCTTAGGCATGTTTTTGCCCATATATGCTATGTATTACAAGAGCTCGCGCGAACGGAAATTTATGTTTAACGGTCGATCATTCCGTCATTAATAGTCATAAAGAGATAAATGAGCTATCAATTTGTTTGTAAAAATATGTGAAATATTATGAAACAAAAAAAATGGCGATTCTATGTTGTGCAATAGTTTTACGCGCGAAAACGCGCAAGCATGCGTGTGTGTGCGTTTTTTTATAAAATGCTTAGAATGGCCTAAAACGTATGCAAAATGATTTTGAGACGATTTTGAGCATTTCAAAATTTTACGCGCAGACGTACGCGCACGCGCGCGTTATTTGACCTGCCATTGACCGGACGGATATTGACCTTGATCATGATAAATATGAATGAGAAATACCTTTTGGTTATGAAGATATGATCATGAGTTGATTTTCGTAAAATTTTACAAAAAAATGGCACCTAGATGACGTCATCAGTCAAAGTCAAGATTGAAAAAATTTCTGTGCTTTGTAAATATGCCTATACATATGTGTGCCAAATTTCAAGGCATTTGATCCAGCCATTTTCAAGTTATCGTGCTAACAAGAAAAGCTCTTACGAAAACATAAGGTGATCTGTATTATATACAGCCCACCTGATAAAGAGAAATCGTGACGTCATCCATAGGTGATACGTATTACGAACTACGCAAACTTCTACAGAATGTGCAATTTCAACTTTCAATTGAAATTTTTTACATGACCCCAACATCTGATCAAAAAACAAAAGAAACAACTTTTATAGCCCATAGTCTCAGCTATAACATACCAAAATGTGGGAGAACATAGAGCACAAATGAGCTAGATAGTGCTCAAAGATTAATGTCATGTAGATCCATGATTTGAACGAAATTGGCACCTCCCATAGGCTTAACACGCAAATTAAGAAAATCTGTCAAGTTACCTATAATCGCAATTTTCACTATGATGACGTCGTCAAAATTAAAAATAATGTGTAGTGTTCTGGTAGGCAATTGCCTCAACTACAAGATATCAACATTAAGAAGAGAACCGATCAAATATTTACAGAGATACAATCATTTTTCCATAAATATGCTGACGTCATAATATGCAAATTCGTATTTTGAGTTCCAAGGTCACTATGATGATGACACGATACTTAATGGCCAAATGAGACATGAAATCACATCTCCGACTCATACTCTATTCGAATATGAAAACAAATTGAGAGTTCCCGTCCATCCCAAAGAGTCACAAGGGTTTAATATAGGCATGTTGTTGCCCATATATGCTATGTATTACATGAGCTCGCGCGCACGGACATTTAGCTTGAACGGACGCTCATTCCCTTATTAATGGTCATAAAGAGATAAACATGGTATCAATTTGTTTGTAAATATATGTGGAATATTATAAAAGAAAAAAAATTGCGATTCTATGTTGTGTAATAGTTTCAAGCGCGAAAACGCGCACGCATGCGCGTGTGCGCGATTTTTTATAAAATGCTTAGAATGGCCTAAAACGTATGCAAAATGATTTTGAGACGATTTTGAGCATTTTAAAATTTTGCGCGCGCATTTACGCGCGGTCGTACGCGCACGCGCGCATTATTTGAGGTGAAATTAACCGGACTGATATTGACCTTAATCATGATAAATATGAATGAGAATTACCTTTTGGTTATGATGATATGATCATGAGTTGATTTTCGTAAAATTTAACAAAATGGCGCCTAGATGACGTCATCAGTCAAGTTCAAGATTGAAAAAATTTCTGTGCTTTGTTCATATGTCTTTACATATTTGTGCCAAATTTCAAGGATTTTGATTGAGCCATTTTCGTGTTATCTTGTTCACAAAAAAGTGGTTAGAAATAAGAAAAATATTTAAAGGCAATTCTAACGAAATTATAAGGTGGTCTGTACGTTATACAGCCCACCTAATAAATAAAGGCAATTCTAACGAAATTATGAGGTGGTCTGTACGTTATACAGCCCACCTGACTAGACATAATACTTGTTTGGAACAAGTATAGGTGGGCTGGTCAACTAAAATTTGACACAAAATAGAGCAAAAATAAGCGAGATACTGCTAAAAAGCAATGTCATATAGATTAATGATGTGAAAGAAATTCACCTTCCTTAGGCATAACACGCAATTTAAGAAATTTCTGATATGTGCCCTTTAATCGTAATTTTCACTATGATGACGTGATCAAAATGAAAAATTGTTTCAACTGAGCTTGTAGAGAATTGTCTTAGCTACATTATATCGACATTTGGAAGAAAATTGATCAATATTTACAGAGATACAATCAATTTTACATAAATATGCTGACTTCATAATATGCAAATTCGTATTTTGAGTGCCAAGGCCATTATGATGATGTCACGATACACTTAATGGCCAAATGAGACATGAAATCATATCTTCAACTCATACTCTATCTAAATATGAAAAAAAAATTGAAGGTCACTGTTCATTCCAAAGAGCTATAATGGATTTTGTATAGGCATGTTTTTGCCCATATATGCTATGTAATAAAAGAGCTCGCGCGCACAGACATTTTTCTTGAATTGACGCTCATCTTGTTATTAATGGTCATAAAGAGATGAACATGGTATCAAATTCCTCGAAAAAATATGAGAAATATCATTAAAAAAAAATGGCGATTCTATGTTGTGTAATGGTGTTACGCGCGAAAACGCGCGCGCATGCGCGTGTGCGCCATTTTTTTATAAAATGCATAAAATGACCTGAAACGTATGCAAAATAAATTTGAGACGATTTTGAGCATTTTTTAATTTTGGCGCGCATTGACGCGCGGACGTACGCGCACGCGCAAGTTTTTTGACCTAAAATTGACCGGACGAATATTGACCTTGTTCATGATAAATATGAATGAGATATGGTTTTGGGTTATGAAGATATGATCATGAGTTAATTTTCACAAAATGGCGCCTAGATGACGTCATCAGTCAAGGTCAAGGTTGAAAACGTTATTGTGATTTTTCTATATGACTATACATATGTGTGCCAAATTTCAAGGCAATTGATTGAGCCATTTTCAAGTTATCGTGCTAACAAGAAAAGCTCTTACGAAAACATGAGGTGATCTGTATTATATACAGCCCACCTGATAAAGAGAAATCGTGACGTAATCCATAGGTGATACTTGTTACTAACTACGCAAACTTCTACAGAATTTGCAATTTCAACTTTCAATTGAAAATTTTGACATGACCCCAACCTCTGCTCCAAAAATAAAAGACACAACTTTTATAGCCCATAGTCTCAGCTATAACATACCCAAATTTGGGAGAACATAGAGCCCAAATAAGCTAGATAGTGCTCAAAGATTAATGTCATGTAGATCCATGATTTGAACTAAATTGGCACCTCCCATAGGCTTAACACGCAAATTAAGAAAATCTGTCAAGTTACCTATAATCGCAATTTTCACTATGATGACGTAATCAAAATTAAAAATAATGTATAGTGATCTTGTAGACAATTGCCTCAACTACAAGATATCAGCATTAAGAAGAGAATCAATCAATATTTACAGAGATACAATCAATTTTCCATAAATATGCTGACGTCGTAATATGCAAATTCGTATTTTGAGTTCCAAGGTCAATATGACGATGACACGATATACTTAATGACCAAATGAGACATGAAATCACATCTCCGTCTCATACTCTATCCGAATATGAAGAAAAAATTGAGGGTTCCCGTCCATCCCGAAGAGCCATAAGGGTTTTGTATAGGCATGTTGTTGCCCATATATGCTATGTATTACAAGAGCTCGCGCGCACGGACATTTATCTTGAACGGACGCTCATTCCCTTATTAATGGTCATAAAGAGATAAACATGGTATCAAATTGTTCGGAAAAACATGAGGAATACTGTGTCAAAAAATACCCTGGATGAATTATTTTGCGTTCGGCCGTGACAAACGAAAACGCGCGCGCATTTGCGTGTGCGCGTTTCTTTATTTTCTTTATGAAATGCTATTGTTAATAATAGCGTACGCGCGCGTTTTTTGACCTGAAATTGTCTGGACCGATATTGACCTTGATCCTGGTAAATATGAATGAGAAATGTCTTTCCGTTATGAAGATATGATCATGAGTTGATTTTCACGAAATGGCACCTAGATTACGTCATCAGTCAAGGTCAAGGTCGAAAACCTTATTGTGCTCTTTCCATATGGCTATACATATTTGTGCCAAATTTCAAGGCATTTGATTGAGCCATTTTCAAGTTATCGTGCTAACAAGAAAAGCTCTTACGAAAACATAAGGTGATCTGTATTATATACAGCCCACCTGATAATAAATAAATAATAATAAACTAGACATATAATACTTGTTTGGAACAAGTATAGGTGGGCTGGTCAACTAAAATTTGAGACAAAATAGAGCAAAAATAAGCGACATACTGCTTACAAATTCTTAAAAAACAATATCATGTAGATTCATAAGGTGAACTAAATTCACCTTCTATAGGCATAACACGCAAATTATGAAGTTTTTGACATGAGGCCTTTAATCAAAATGTTAACTATGATGACGTCATCAAAATGAAGAATGGTAATTACTGCGCTTGTAGAGAATTGTCTTAGCTACAACATATCGAAATTTTGAAGAAAATTGATCAATATTTACAGAGATACAATCAATTTTACATAAATATGCTGACGTCATAATATGCAAATTCGTATTTTGAGTTCCAAGGCCATTGTGATGATGTCACGATACACTTAATGGCCAAATGAGACATGGAATCATATTTCCGACTCATACTCTATCTAAATATGAAAAAAAATTGAGGATCCCGGTGCATTCCAAAGAGCTTTAACAGATTTTGTATAGGCATGTTTTTGCCCATATATGCTATGTATTAAAAGAGCTCGCGCGCACTGACATTTATCTTGAATTTACGCTCATCTTGTTAATAATGGTCATAAAGAGATAAACATGGTATCAAATTCCTTGAAAAAATATGAGAAATATCATGAAAGAAAAAAAAATGGCGATTCTATGTTTTTTAATGGTGTTACGCGCGAAAACGCGCGCGCATGCTCTTACGCGCGATTTTTTATAAAATGCTTAAAATGACCTGAAACGTATGCAAAATAAATTTGAGACGATTTTGAGCATTTAAAAATTTTGCGCCCGCATTGACGCGCGGACGTACGCGCACGCGCGCGTTTTTTGACCTGAAATTGACTGGACTGATATTGACCTTGATCATAATAAATATGAATGAGAAATACCTTTTGGTTATGAAGATATGATCATGAGTTTATTTTCAGAAAATTTCACAAAATGGCGCCTAGATGACGTCATCAGTCAAGGTCAAGGTTGAAAACCTTACTGTGTTTTTTCCATATGCCTATACATATGTGTGCCAAATTTCAAAGCATTTGATTGAATAATTTCAAAGATATCTTGCTAACAAAAAGTGGGTCGAAATAAGAAAAATAAACTAGACATATAATACTTGTTTGGAACAAGTATAGGTGGGCTGGTCAACTAACATTTGAGACAAAATAGAGCAAAAATAAGCGACATACTGCTTACAAATTCTTAAAAAACAATATCATGTAGATTCATAACGTGAACTAAATTCAACTTCTATAGGCATAACACGCAAATTATGAAGTTTTTTACATGAGGCCTTTAATCAAAATTTTCACTATGATGACGTCATCAAAATGAAAAATGGTAATTACTGCGCTTGTAGAGAATTGTCTTAGCTACAACATATCGACATTTTGAAGAAAATTGATCAATATTTACAGAGATACAATAAATTTTACATAAATATGCTGACGTCATAATATGCAAATTCGTATTTTGAGTTCCAAGGCCATTGTGATGATGTCACGATACACTTAATGGCCAAATGAGACATGGAATCATATTTCCGACTCATACTCTATCTAAATATGAAAAAAAATTGAGGATCCCGGTGCATTCCAAAGAGCTATAACGGATTTTGTATAGGCATGTTTTTGCCCATATATGCTATGTATTAAAAGACCTCGCGCGCACTGACATTTATCTTGAATTTACGCTCATCTTGTTAATAATGGTCATAAAGAGATAAACATGGAATCAAATTCCTTGAAAAAATATGAGAAATATCATGAAAGAAAAAAAAATGGCGATTCTATGTTTTTTAATGGTGTTACGCGCGAAAACGCGCGCGCATGCTCTTACGCGCGATTTTTTATAAAATGCTTAAAATTACCTGAAACGTATGCAAAAAAAATTTTAGACGATTTTGAGCATTTAAAAATTTTGCGCGCGCATTGACGCGCGGACGTACGCGCACGCGCGCGTTTTTTGACCTGAAATTGACTGGACTGATATTGACCTTGATCATAATAAATATGAATGAGAAATACCTTTTGGTTAGGAAGATATGATCATGAGTTTATTTTCAGAAAATTTCACAAAATGGCGCCTAGATGACGTCATCAGTCAAGGTCAAGGTTGAAAACCTTACTGTGTTTTCTCCATATGCCTATACATATGTGTGCAAAATTTCAAGGTATTTCATTCAACCATTTTCAAGTTATCTTGCTAACAAAAAAGTGGCGAGAATTAAGAAAAATAAATAAACTAGACATATAATACTTGTTTGGAACAAGTATAGGTGGGCTGGTCAACTACAATTTGAGACAAAATAGAGCAAAAATAAGCGACATACTGCTTACAAATTCTTAAAAAACAATATCATGTAGATTCATAACGTGAACTAAATTCAACTTCTATAGGCATAACACGCAAATTATGAAGTTTTTTACATGAGGCCTTTAATCAAAATTTTCACTATGATGACGTCATCAAAATGAAAAGAGGTTATTACTGCGCTTGTAGAGAATTGTCTTAGCTACAACATATCGAAATTTTAAAGAAAATTGAGCAATATTTACAGAGATACAATAAATTTTACATAAATATGCTGACGTCATAATATGCAAATTCGTATTTTGAGTTCCAAGGCCATTGTGATGATGTCACGATACACTTAATGGCCAAATGAGACATGGAATCATATTTCCGACTCATACTCTATCTAAATATGAAAAAAAATTGAAGATTCCGGTGCATTCCAAAGGGCTATAACGGATTTTGTATAGGCATGTTTTTGCCCATATATGCTATGTATTAAAAGAGCTCGCGCGCACTGACATTTATCTTGAATTGACGCTCATCTTGTTAATAATGGTCATAAAGAGATACACATGGTATCAAAATCCTTGAAAAAATATGAGAATTATCATGAAAGAAAAAAAAATGGCGATTCTATGTTTTGTAATGGTGTTACGCGCGAAAACGCGCGCGCATGCTCATACGCGCGATTTTTTATAAAATGCCTAAAATGACCTGAAACGTATGCAAAATAAATTTGAGACGATTTTGAGCATTAAAAAATTTTGCGCGCGCACTGACGCGCGGACGTACGCGCACGCGCGCGTTTTTTGACCTGAAATTGACTGGACTGATATTGACCTTGATCACAATAAATATGAATGAGAAATACCTTTTGGTTATGAAGATATGATCATGAGTTTATTTTCAGAAAATTTCACAAAATGGCGCCTAGATGACGTCATCAGTCAAGGTCAAGGTTGAAAACCTTACTGTGTTTTTTCCATATGCCTATACATATGTGTGCCAAATTTCAAGTTATTTGATTCAGACAATTTCAAGTTATCTTGCTAACAAAAAAGTGGCGAGAATTAAGAAAAATAAATAAATAAAGGCAATTTTAACAAAAATATAAGGTGGTCTGTATTAGATACAGCCCACCTGACTAGACATGTAATACTTGTTTGGAACAAGTATAGGTGGGCTGGTCAACTAAAATTTGAGAGAAAATAGAGCAAAAAATAAGCGAGATACTGCTAGAAAAAAACAATGTCATGAAGATTCATGATATTTGTCATACCTATCAACGTGCGTGTGTGTGTGGAAAATAATGGTGGTGTAAAAATATAAAAGTACATTCGGCGTACCATACTCCCTTAACCTTTGACATTAGAGCAGCTTGGTTTGTTTGAGTTCGTTGAGCTTGCTGCGCTTTAACGCTTTGCATGCTGCATGCGTCACCGGCACCTCGTCGCGCACAGTGCAGGCCTTCGATTCAATACACGAAATTACAGACAAGTTCTCGATCGAATGCTGACAAGATTTTCGAGTTGGAGCCTTTCTTCGACCTTTTGTGGATTGTTCTCGTGTTGTCAATTGATGCCCGTTATCCTGCCGACAGTTTAGTGGAAACTGATACTGATAGTGATATTTGTTAAGTTCTAATTTTGTAACAATTATCGTATTTATTTTGGTAAGTTTATATTTTGTAACAATTATTTTAATGGAAAGCGCTACTGCCCAAAGCCAAGTATTGAAGTAAGGTGTTCGATGTTGGTGTGTGTGGAGCTGCGCATGTAGACTGGCATGTATAAAGTCTACATGTTGTATGGAGTATGACTATGAATGAGTATGACTGAGTTCTATAAAACGTAGACTAGACTAGACCTATATCAATGGAGGTCTACGGTGTTGTCGGGCTAACTCTGCTCAAAGACATCTCGTCTCAGCTGCAAAAATGGTCATTTTTTGCATGTTTAGGTTTAGGGTTAACTTAGGGTTAGGGCACTCCAGCAAAGCATAGAGAGTCAATGATAAAGTGTTTTGACCTCTAGCACTGCATGCTTGCTGTGAGGCGGGTATTTTTAGACCCATACACAATATTGCATAGACTGTACACAATCATGTCGATGCAGCTGTAAGCAAAGTTTGACACTAGACTTACAATTTGAATTTTTAAATCATTGCTATTTAGGAATTAGGTGTCATCAATTGTCACTAAAGTACCGATTTTGAGTGAAATCAGTTGAGTTTTGTACAGTGGTGTTTGAAATGTTGAGAATCAAAAGCACAGCTTTTACTACACAGCCAGGATAGTGATGCTCCTATGTGTGGGTTAGGGTTAGAGTTGGGGTAAAATGTCAAAAAATGACAGTTTTTGCAGCTGGGCCGAGTTGTCCCCTGGTCCGAGTTAGCCCGGATCCTCTAGGTCGTATGTGTGGTGACTTTACAGTGTGTTTCCAAAATAAGTTTACATCTAGAAAATCGATAATTATTAAAAAAATTATCTATCAACAGTAAATTAATATACATCTTATGAAAGAGTGTTTTATTCCAAATCATTTGGTACCATTTTTGAGTGGTAGATCTATGTGTTCACACTTGGATGAACAGGAGGCATTGTTTGCAAGAGTGCAATAATCGACTTGCGCCAAAGTTGCTTAGATCTATGTGATGTTTGAATAAAACAATTGGGATTTGGGTATTAATTCGGTCTTTGCAGATCCAAATAACATCCCTAACAAAATTAATCAAGCCACACATGTATTACATATCAAATAACAAATATCAACGAACATTTGTGCGCGTGTGTGGGTGTGTGTGACTTTTTTTGACTCGCACGGTATAGGCTACGGTATGTGTACTTCTACAAAACTGGGTTATGAAACTGAAAGTGTGAAATGTATGGTAGACAATGAAATATTTTAGAAATATGCTTAAAATGGTGCATTTTTACAGAATGTAATTATTTGTGTATTTGCTGTGATACAAGGCAAAATGAGAAACTTAGACGTCTAAACAGTTAATAACTCTGAAGTCTGAACATTTGCAGAATACGTTACCACGGTTTTACGGGGGCACAGATTTAGAACCCACAATTTGACAAATATTAGAAATAGAAAATTAGAAACGACCAATGACCACTACCAGTCTAGTTACAAATTTCTGACGAACACACCACATTCAGCGCTGCAATGACGCACAAAACGGCGTATAATTTAACTTTTCATCCACCAAATGAATACAAACATTTGCATTTAATCTTTAATACCTGTATCACCGTTATCGCAAACAATAAAATCACAATCTATTTGTATATATATGGCTAATGTTTGAAGACTAACAATATGGTAGGGTATACTGCAATTACCCTAGTATAACCTTGATGTGTTATAACAGATACCGGTATGTATTGTTGTTGTTGTTGTTGGTATTAGTTTAATGGCGTTCATTCAGTATACACCAGTTTACAGTTATGGGCCCCATTTTAATTTACAGGTAAACAAAACATTGACCTTTAGTGGTCAGTGGTTATCACGTAAATTTAGATAGCGCCCATGCCCATATGATGTGAGCACACAGCGCAGGCAGTGTCATCAATGTTTCCAGATGCGCATGTATTGTTGCGTCACTGCCTGCGCTGTGTGCTCACAACATATTTGCATGGGCTTTGCTTAATTTACCCGAGAATTGACCTCTAGAGGTCAGTGGTTTGTTTTCCCGTATGTTTACCAGTTTATTAAAATTGCGCTCATGTCAGCGCATGGCACTGTTGTAACTGTAAACTGGTGTACTGAATAAATATGCCATAGTTTCAGTTTTATAAGAAAATCAGTTATCCATAACTGAATAAAAATTTGTAATGATATAATTAATTAATCAGTACCGTAACCCAATTTATTAGGAGCCTCTGGATGGTGTACAACTTCGTATTTCTGTTTTTTGTTAACGTTTAATCTGGTCAGCTTGGTTTCGATTGCATGGAAATCTAGCTTTGCCCGATTTGAAACAGGCTTCTCGGCTACTCGGCGTGCGTGCGGAGTGGTCTGTATTCAAATATGAATTGAATGGCACATGCTCTCAGGGCTGTCAACTTTGGGAAACTGCTTGGAGGGAGATTTTTTTTTGGAGAAAATATTAGTGCCAAATCCAGCAAAATTAGGGGTGGCGGGCGTCTCCCGCTACATGCTTTTGGGTCGGCGTGAGACTCCCTCCAAATGCGGGAGGGTTGACAGCCCTGTCAGCTCTTTTATAGATGTCGGGTAACTTTTATGCCCTCCAGGCTCTATGCGTTTTGATTTGTAGTGATGAAAGGCATCGATTACTTCATACGTTTACACATAGGAAAAAATTAATGTTGAATCATACTAACTATTGAATGTGGTGCCCCATAATCATGCTTTTAACCTACAACATGACTGCAATAATTCAGTTCTGTAATTTTGTGCTGATTCACAGCTCCAAATCATGTAAATATACTGCCGCTGGGTTTTTTCCGTTCTGTCTAGTCACGCATTTTGACGGATTTGTGTTAATGATTTTACATGAGGATTAAGTGTGCTTGCGCGCATGCGTGGCGACCAAAACATAACAGAATGATGACTGGCTTGTTTGGCAGATTCATGTTTTGTATTCTTAAGGAATATTTGTTATCATGGGTAATTTGAAAAGATTGTCTTTACCTGCTATTTAGTAGGTGTCATCAATTGTCACTAAAGAACTTTTGAGTGAACTCAATCGAGTTTTGTACAGTGGTGTTTGAAATGTTGCGAATCAGTAGAGGTCATTTAGGCCATTAAAACAGATACACATGTTTAGTTTCCTGCCCGCTTTCTTTTTGGAGGCCGCCTCCCCCTTTTGTTTTTCTTTTTTTTTGTAATTTAATTTTTTAAAGAAAAAAAACATGAAAAACACTGCTAAAATGGATCACTATCTGATTTTACAAATTTAAGAATCTGGCGGCCATCTTGAAAAATAGTTGACTGTCACAGAAAATGTACCATGCCTCCATTTTGAGCAGCCATTTTGAAAAGAAAAAAAAGGGCCCCTGATCACATGCAGAGTGTGCAGCATTTTTTATGTAGGCAAAACCAAGACCGCTCTCATGAGACACTTTTATGGATGCATGCTCGACACTCCAGTTAGCCATCATTTTAATTTCCCCAACCGATCTTTGACATAATTCTATAAGTCCTAGGATCTCTAGGTGACTGTATTGATTTACTAGTTGCAGCAGGGTGAAATATTGGATGAGACCTTGTTCCCCCATTTACTCCTGTGGGCTCACATACCTGCCAACCACCCTGATTTAGGCAGAGTTCCTCCGCATTTTTCATACCAACTCCGAATTCCGAGTGCATGCCTGAAAACTCAGATTTTTTTTAATTTTAAAATATTTTTAAAACAAACGACTGTTGCATAAGACTAAAGCTTAACACAGCACTAATAACCAGATCACGCCGACATCCGCGCTCGCGCTCATAGAAGATATATACACAGTGCAGCCCGAACGTGATCGTTAGTTCCGCAGTCATTATCCATGTACTGCATGTACTAGTACATGGAAGCACGTGCGCAAGCTATATCGATAAAGTGTGTGCGGACGTTGTACTAATACATACACTACATGCAGCGTTGTTGCATAGTAACTGCATGCGTATAGCCCACGTGTATTTATATTACATGTGCAGTTGATACACCGTGCATAAACACTGTATACATTGGCGTGTTTTCTTCAATGCTTGTGCGATGACTGCGATCGTGGAAGCTTGTTATTTACCGGACTTCCTCGGATTTATTTTGGATTACTACTACTATATTCTTCTTCTTTTTTGATTTCTCCATTTTTGAAGGACAAAATGGGTAAGACTCGTGCTGTTCATAATCAGAAGTATAAGAAAGAATACGGGAAACAATTTCCAGTTGCAGAATCAGCACTTGGACTTCAACACGCATTTTGCATTGTGTGTTCGGCCGACTTCAGTATCAACCATGGGGGAATGAATGACATTCAGAAAAATTTCCTCCTAATTTCTCTTGTCTCAGGTTGGCAGGTATGGGCTCACCATTCAAGAAGCCAGTGATTAAGTTCATCCTCATCATTCTCTGGTTCTTGCTCTATTTTTTTTGTAGACTAACTGTATGTTTTAAACAAGTTTATTTTTAAGCTTAGCACAGCTTTGATGTAATTTGTTTGTGTGTGGGAAAGCTGTCATTAGAGGTGATTTGGATTTAATACATATTTTTGTTTCTTCTGTTTGTTTTCAGATCTTCCCCTGCTCTGACAACGTGCGGTCAAGTTTGTAAGGCCAGCTATCTGGCTGATGCCTTAGTTCCGTGCAGTATACAAACAGCAAGGAATTGGCTGCACCGTCGCTCATTCTTGAAGTAAGTTGGGAGGGGGAAGGTTTTTTTTATGCCTCTAAAGTTGCCAGGGGGGTGTTTCATAAAGCTTTCGTAAAGTTACGCATGACTTTACGAACGACTTGTATATGAAGTGCCAGATATGATGCCCAAAGTTTTTTCTGATATTTTCAATCAACTCAATTAAATTATGGCAAAAAAAATACTTTGCACTAAAAATGTTTGTTATCATAAAAATGTTAATCTACATCTGCACAGTTCAACTTTAGTTGATGTATTTAATAATGATTGAGCATCCCATTTGGCTTTTCATATACAAGTTGTTTGTAAAGTCATGCGTAACTTTATGAACAGCATTATGAAACACCCCCCAGGGGCGATATGTTCTCAGTATGTTCAACATCTCAGTTGTTTGTATGCCCTGGCTCCTCCACTCAGTGTTATTTAGGTTATGCATATGCATGTTCCCAGCAATTCTAACTTTTGAGCAAAAGTCAATACGGGTAGACCTTTTTCTTTTGGTATACAAGCCTTTTTTAGCACCCCCCCTTTTTTTAGCAAAAGTTCCTTGTGTAAAGTCAGTACTGGTAGATCTTTTTCTTTTGATAGGAGCCGGAGATTTTACAAGCACTCATGGTATCCCTCCATGAAGTGGAGGCAAAGGTCGAGAGAAAGGTGTCACGTACATTGGGAAAGCAATGGCATACTTGTACACAAGATCAACAAGAAGAAAACAAAAATCACATGGAGTGGGGTGGCGGGATGTATGCATGATTAGCTCAAAATTGTGATATCAGATGTTTTTGGCAGATTACTATCAAAATGGAGTTGACAAATTTGTTTAGTGCATGTTAATTGAGGCTTTTTTATATATATAATGTGCAATGGCGGAGCCGTGGAGGCATACACAGCCAGAGATCCATCTAGTTTAGTTTTTTACAATTGCATAATTTGTTTCTTTTCTAATTTACAATTTGGACAGCTACACAAACCATTACGGAAGTTTGCTCTCTCAGGTCTGAGGTCCTGAAACGGGAGTCTCCATCCAAACTACCAATGATAGATTACCTCTTGTGACCGCCTTTTATCGCATCCATCCTCGCCTATTGTGACCGCCTTTCATCGCATATAACCTCGCCTCTGTTCCATCCTACATGGTACCGTAATCACCACATTCTCCACACTCTCGACCGTCTGCATTATTCACGTAAGCATCCCTTTGTTTACCCCCCCCTTCTCAATTTGGCCTTCCTTACTTCCTTCTTATGCCTTCCTCCCTTTCCCCATCCAAATGCCTTCCTATTCAAGGTCTTTATCACTGCTTTGATCAGGCCTCCCCTATTCTTATTTACATTTTTCTTTACCCTCTCCCTTGTCCCATGATATATGACCTATATATATATATATTTTTTTTTTTTTGGTGTGTTTCCTCTCCATTCCCAGCCAAGTTTGATTGGCCGTTCAAAGCCTCTTTATTGCTCTATGTTTACACCCCCTTCCTTAGCTGTATGCATATGTTTGTATTATGTTTAGTGTATAGTATTATGTTTTTTATGTTCCCTCGTCAGTTAGCCTCTGATGAAGTTTCTGCTAGGATAAAAAAATTAGGCCCTACATTAACTCTCATTAAATTAGAATGATCAGATAAAAATTTGACATGATTTTGTACCTCCTTTATGAAAGCACAATCCCGTAGATATACTTGATATATGTGTGTCTACTTAAGATATAGAAAAGAAGATATAATTTTGAAGGTTGGATAGGTTTTGTTGCATCTTCAATTGTATGTGATAAGGGGAGCTCAAAACCAAAGCTATTTTGTAAAACACATATCAATTTTAAGATTGTTTATAGCCTTCTAATATGTTTTCTATAGAGTTTGATAGCAAGTTTTGAGAAAATTGCAATTTATAAACAAGTAGTCAACAATAACTTTCCACAATTTTGTGTTGGGATCATTCAATTCATACCAGTTGTACATACCTTGAAAACTTGTGTCTGAAACAAAAATTGTTCATTTCATAAAATATTCAAACTCATGCAAAATAATATGAATGTTAATGATTTAAATTTTATTTTATATTTATATTTTGTATTACAGATACTGTACATATCAACAGTTGATTGAAGGTTGGAAGTTCCCATCACACTTTGTCATCAAACCAGACAGCTTTCAACCAGAATCTTCCAGGTGTAAAAAAAAAAAGTAAAGTAATACATTAGTAATATGAAATGCATATATTTTGGGTTGTAAATCATTTCTTTATTTAAAAAAAAAAAAAAAATACATACAGTTCTGCACATGTACAAAATCACACACCCAAAATAATGTTTATAATTATATGGAAATTACATGTACACTGTAGGTTTAAATGTCACCCTTTATATTTTGCGATTAATTATAGGTTTTGTCGTCAGAATAGAAGATGATGTAAATCATAGCAGGGGGAAAAAAAAAGATTACCTTTTTTTTAGGTTGGAGAGGTTTTGTTGCATCCTCAATTCTATGGGTGACAAGGAGGGCTCAACACCAAAGTTATCTTGTAATACACATATCGATTTCAAGATTGCGTAAAGCCTTTCAATATGTTTTTTATAGAGTTTGATAGCAAGTTTTGAGAAAATTGTAATTAATACACAAGTAGTCATTAGTCATTATACAAATGATGCACAGGTTTGAGTGCGTCGGTAGGGATTGTGTGTACAAGGTACCTTTGAATGGTTTTAGACCAAATTCAAAGGTAGCGCGTGCACACAATTGCACCGACCCACAAATTAAACCTGTGCATCATCTGGTTTATAAGATGGGACCCCCAAAATTGTCAAAAATACAAAATTTTGTTATTTTACAGATTTATTGGATGCATGGCAAAATCATGCGTCTGGTAATTATAATTATTGGACGCATGATTTTTAAATTTGCAAAATTTGTTTGTTGTTACTTAGTGCAATGGATTTAAACAAATGGAGAATGACTTAAGCCTAAACCTTAACAAAATAAAGTCAGGCCTAACTGACCTTTACATGAAACCCAAAAGAAAGTCATTAAATCAATAAAAACTTATTTTGCAAGCTTTTTTGAGTGTTAGAGAGGTGCAATCTAAATTAGAAGAGGTCTGGATCTTGTCCATATCAAGTACAGAAATTGAGGCTTTATGTGTGGTGCTTCCTGGCCCCTCTCGCTTCAGTTTCACCAACACAGCCTCGAGAAATTGAAATTTGTTACAGATATCTTAATTACAGTGATCCAAAAAGTGGCGTTGTATGCCACAGCGAAGGTACTAAAGTCTAGGTTTACAACTCACCGTCGGTGTATGTACAGAAGCATAGAACTTAGTTTAGAACTATAACAGTTTGTCCAATTCTGGCGTAAAAATGTCTGCTAAATTGACGTTCTTGATTTGTGCAAACTTTTCCAACTTTGAGAATCCATACTTTAATTAAAATTTTCATGCTAGTCACATTTAAATCATCCAACAATTTAGATAATTCTTTTTCTTATAGAAGCTGGAAAATCAAATCGCCGCCGCGATTTCGCCATTTTGTTCGGGATATCGGTGTTATCGATTTCAATATTGCATATATCGTGTTGATATTGCGTGCATTCAGTAAAAATCATTACACGGTAATTGACCAATCAGATTGCAGGGATTCTTTTAACCATCTTATAGTACATTATGTGAATGAATCATAATTGAATGGCCTTTTTTATATTCAATATCAAAACAAAATATTAACATAAACTGATATATATCCAAACAATACTGATGGTTTAAAAAGCATTCCATCTCCTTGTTTATGTCTCATGCATATCTTTTTCTTTTCTTTTCTTTTCTCTGTCTGCAGGTCCTGGATTTTCAGTACGGTATATGTTTTGCGTTCTTTGTATAAAAGACTTCTATACACTCCTTCCATTTTCAGACGTCTTGTTGGACTGAAATATTTTTCACTTCCACTCATTTCACCTCCCCTCTAAGAAGACATTTCCCATAAGCAAAAAAATCATTACATGTTCATTTTTCATAAGAATTTATCACAGCTGTGAGCTCATTTCATCCATTTCACCTCATTTTTTCATGAACGATTCATCCCAATAACGCTTGCAATAAGATCTGAACGAATTGGAAAAGACTTGAAACGAATTGGAAAAAATTTGGAACGAATTGGAAAAGACTTGGAACGAATATTAAATAACTGATTACAATTCCTTAAAAAGTGTAAACGTGTGAATTTCTTTAATTCTTGGTGTAAAAGTGAATGATATTTTGGTATACGAGTTGTTAAGCTTAATGTAAATAAATTAATGATAAAGAGTGAATTTTCTGATATTAAAAAAACAACTTTGGGCTGTGGTGAGTTGCTTTGAATTATAAACTGGTGGAATTTTCAAAGATTGGTGACAAGGTTGTGTGTGTATATTATATAGAACGTTAAAGACAATACAAATATTGCACACAAAAAACGGGAGATTGCATAAGAGACTATAGGAAAAGCGAAACTGACTGTCAAGAAACAGATAATTGAGCATAGTGGTATATTCGAGATTGTAAGAGAGACTAAATAAAGGAGTGAGTCTGATTCATTGAAAAGCGGCAAGATAGTCTTTGTGTAACTTACAGGAACGCAAATAATTTAGCAGAGTTGTTTGATAGAAGAGGCACAGTGTGATTGATTGTTGAGGAAAGAAATTTCAAGAACGTGAAACCAAAAGTGACGTAAAATTTGTTTATAATCGAGTAAACAAGGGGTTTTGTGAGAACGTGAAGATCAAAATAAGCAAAGTGTGCTAAGTACATATAAAAAAGAGTGACGGTGAGATAAACCTGATTACTAAAGTTCCGAGTATATGCACGAATGTGTGTAAGCCTATGTTATAATCATTAAAACAAAAAGAAAACGCATTATATATTGAATAACTATATATCATATAGATATAAGCCAAGAGATTGCATTTTTTCCGTCTAAATTATATACGTGAAGTTCTGAGCCAAATCGTATCAATTTGTACGGCTAATCATTAAAACCATGTTGGAAACGGACACATCACTTGGACTGAATAGTAACACGTATATCATGAAAGGCGATGGGGATTGTTGCGTCTGTGGCCTAGATATTCAAGAGAATGAGAACAAAACAACCTGTGAAACATGCTTGAACCATTACCACGTGCCATGTATGGGATTACCTTCTGCAGAAGAGTTGACCAATGCTCAAGTAGTATGGATATGTTGCTATTGTGGTAACAACAATTTGTCTAAGCGCTTATACGACCAATTTGGTATCCCTATTGACGTAAACATGTACGAACATCTAACGAAAGACAATAATGATAATGACCACGCAGCACAGCCAAGTCCTATAACTCGTGCACAAGACAAGAGAAACAAATCTTCATCAAGCGGAAAAAAGCATATTCCTTGGGGCAAGAAAAGACTATTTTCGCCAAACCAATCAACCACAAAGAAAAGGAAATCTGATGAATGTCAGAATAGTAACAGAATCGAAGATAATGATTGCCAATCGTGTACAAGTGACATTAAAACGACATTCACAAGAACTACATTTAGGAAGAGAACCAATTATGATCGAACTGATGTAACTGCTGATGATAATGCCGAAATTTGGAGAACGGTAAAGACAAGGAGAACTAAGCCGCTTAATGAAAGAGGTGTGTCCCGTAAAGCAACGAATGCGAATAATGACCCACATTCTAGCATGGACAAAGGCAAAGGTCGAGAGAAAGGTGTCACGTACATTGGGAAAGCAATGGCATACTTGTACACAAGATCAACAAGAAGAAAACAAAAATCACATTTGAAGCAATCTCAAAATGGAAATAATAAAGACCTTGCCAACGACTCAACAGAAAAGAACATCACCACCAATGAGAACGACCTTGCCAACGACAAAACAGGAAAACACACCACCAAAGAAAACGAAGATAACAATAGTAATAGAGTTTTTGTAAAAAGTTTGAGCACTCCTGTAAAAGAGAATGAACAAGAAAGTCAAATATCTTCCGACCATAGTTATCAAATTGGTGTGATGGCTACACTTTTTTCTAAGAACAACGACGTGAGCACATGGACCTCTTCAAATCTTGATACTATCGTGACATGTGCTAAAGACGCTGATATACCGGATGATCCACGTGAATCGGCCAACAATCCTAGTGGAAAGATAATTCATGCCTTTGACAAATGTTTTGAGTTAGAAATTTGTGAATCCCACACCGGTCCTCTTATACAAGAACACACTGAAACAAATGTACCCTCTGGTAAAGTTCCGTTGATAAATGCCCTACAAGATGCACTAGATACACAACAAAAGTCAGATGGATGCCTAGTCGAATTTAACGAACATACTTTTGTTATAATGCCTCATACCACTGGATATTATATCTTTGACACACATGCACAAAAAGAAATAGGTGGACGACACATGTTGATGCACACGAACACATGGACAGGTGCTTACGCATTTTGTTTACAATTGGCACATATAACGAATCTTCCAAATAGTGTAGCATACAGACTCATCCAAGTGAAAGTACATGACCCTCAACAGGACAATATATCGCAATGTTCGAAGGACACAAACAAAGATGACGACAGTGAAACTGTACAAAAGAACACACTTGCATCTACAAGTAATCTAATTGAAGAAGGCAAAACCAACAACGCACCACAATGTCCTAAACAATTATCCACAGTGACATCAAATACAAATGAAAACCGCCCCATCGGTGATTCTCCAAAGATTAAAACCCCCACAGAAAGCATCGATGAAGAACAGGTATTTGCAGATGATAAGTCAAACCACCCGCAACAGGAAGAGGGAAAAGAAAAGAGTGAAATCAATACTTTCAAAGAACAATCCGAAGACAAAGCATTTGAAAGCACTTCCAACAAATCGAATGGGAGACGGAAATGGAATATCCTTGAGAATGAGACAGAATTTACATCAGACAGCAAGAAAATCACACATACGTCACATACAAGCATTTCTGGAACTCGTAAGAATAAAGCAGAATCCTCTCAGGATTCATCGCTCGATTTAAAGTTGGATGAACCAAACGTGACGGAAATGAGCACTACGAAAATAGAAAAGGATGTAACAAGTATGACTACAAGCATATTTGATGAAGACCCTGATGACTTGATAATACTAGGAGAAATACAAAAGTCTGTCTTGCACTTTTCACCTGTGAATGAAATGAAGAAGAAAGAATATTGCACAAAGTTAAACATTCAACAGATCACACCCACTTCTGATAATGAAGGTCAAACATGTCAACCTATTGAACATCCATGTACAATCAAACATGTAACGGGTGATGGAAATTGCTTCTTTCGTGCCATATCATTTTGTGTATCAGGAAACGAGAACAACCACTTACTTGTGAGAAAAGCTATTGTTGTTCATCTTTTGAAAAACAAGAACAGATTTGAGACACGTTTGAGAGATGGTTTTGCTAACGTTTCAGATTACGTGACAAAGAGCAAAGTATTTCAAAGGGGTACCTGGGCTACCGAAATGGAGATTATGGTTTTGGCAAATTTGATTGAAACTGATATATACATATATGACGAGCAGAACACTAAATGGAGTATATTTTCGGGCAAGGATGTACAACTTGGAATGGTTACCTCTGACAAAGGAATTTACTTGAGAAATACACAACGTATACATTACGATGTTGTTTTGTCAGTACAATCATTTCACTGCGATAATCCCAACGAACAGCACAATGGAACTGAAAAGGAGAACACACTTGCATCTGATGCTCCACAATATCAAGAGAAATACACTACAAGCACACCACTATGTCCTAAAGAATTATCCAAAATGGCATCAAAAAATGATAGTGATAATATAAACATTCCCATCAATGTTTTGCAAACAGTTGAGGCTCCCCAAAAAAGCATCCATGTAGTTTCAGTGACCGATGAAAGTGAAAAGAAAATTGGATCGTCTGTTGCTCCAAAAGTATCTATGTTAATTAGACAAAAGACATCGAATGTTTGTGAGACTTCTGAAAGAAAAGGCATGAAACAAACGAGTAAAACAAACAAGGTGGACAAAGCCTATAAGCAAAAGTGTCATGAAAGTCGTACAACAAATGACCCATCCCAGTTTCAGAAAAAAATACGCACAGAATACCACTTCAATCCTATATCCTATGAGAATGCCAGTCCTACGGATAAAACCAAGTCAAACGAACATAACAAAACGGGTACGAAGGTAAATTTACAAAAAACGATTATTGCTCAGGGAACGTTCAATCAGGGCCATCCAAGATTTGGCAATTCAAGCGGAAGACAATGTGTTTGTAATTCTTTAATTGCAGTGTTAAACAGCAAGTCTAAGAAAGCCAACCAATGGAAAAGTTGTGATCTAGATCGAATTTTGACAATAGGTGATAATTTGTATACCAATATAAGGAAAAGCACTTCAGTCACAACGGATTACTTAGCCATGAATCAATTACCTACGGAATTGGATGGATATGATGACTGGAATGACTATTTTACGATTGTATACCACGAAACAATTTTAGGACAGTTATTTGATGTTCAATCGCATAATAAAGAACTTGGTTTTGTGACATTAGAACATGCATTCGAACAACAACTGTGTAAGCCTTATGATGCCCATTTTGTGACCTTCGCCAACAACACATTTGTAGTTATAACAGGACATGAAGGGTATTTTATATTTGATTCGCATTCAAGAAGCAATCGAGGCTTTTTAAGTCAAAATGGGTACAGCATCTTACTTCATACACCAAGCTGGCAAGGGGTTTACAAACATTGTATGACATTAGCAAAGACATTGAGTTGTCATATGAACCATTATTTTGAAGTAACTGGAGTATCAGTACAAGCAATATCCGGTAAGAATGAGACATTAACCGGTTTTCCTATATTACAAGGCATCCCTACTTGTCAGAATATGTCCTCAACTACGCAATATAGCACAACGTCTCAATGCCCAACACATTCTGATGAAAAGAAACAGCAATATAAAGCACTAAATCTAAAACATAATAGAAATCCAGAAAAGGAACACATTATTGAGCTTACTCAAGAAACGACTGATGATTTGCACAAAACGAGTAAACCTAAACTTCCAGATGTACATGACTACAATGGCCAACTATTGTCATTAAAGAATGCAAAGGTTGAATTGAGAAAATTACAAGAAACGGAATTCGGAGACCATTGTTTTGCCAATAAAACGGAAGTGACTGTGACAATAGACAGCTCTGTAGATGAAAATTTAAAACACTCTAAAATGGAAGATGAACAAACAAAAAGAAGGACAACCAGTTTGAAAAAAGATGCAAAAGCCAAATCAATTGAAAGCGTTTCCAAGAAATCGAATGGAAAACGAAAATGGACTGAACTTGAAAATGGAGCTCAACTTAGTTCTGACCGCAAAAAACTCAGACGAACGTCACAAAGGAACAATTCTAGAAATCATGATTACCAAGCAGAATCCAATCGGGATGTGACTGATTCAAAATTGAATGAACCAAAGGTCACCACAAGAGGCAGTGCTAGAAAAGAAAAGGATGAAGTAAGAATTAGTACAGGGAAATTTGATAAAGACTCTGATGATTTGATAATATTAGAAGAAATACAGCAAATGGCCTTGTACTTTGCACCACTGAATGAAATGAAAAAGAACGAATTATGCACAAAGTTAAACATTCACGATATTACACCAACTTCTAACAATGGAGCTGAAACATGCACACCTATAGAACATCCATGTACAATCAAACATATTATGGGTGATGGAAATTGCTTCTTTCGTGCTATTTCATTTTACTTATCAGGAAACGAAAATAATCACTTACTTGTGAGAAAAGCTATTGTTATCGATCTTTTAAAAAACAAGAACAAATTTGAGAATCGTTTGAGAGATGGTTTTGCCAACGTTTCAGATTACGTGACAAAGAGCAAAGTATTTCAAAATGGTACCTGGGCTACCGAAATGGAGATTATGGTTTTGGCGAATTTAATGGAAACTGATATATACATATATGATGAGCAAAACTTTAAATGGAGTATATTTTCGGGCAAGGATGTACAATTTGGAAAGGTTACCTCTGACAAAGGTATTTATTTGAGACATACGCAAAGAATACATTACGATGTTGTTTTGTCAGTAAAATCATCTCAGTCTAATATTCCTCACAAAATATACAAGAATAAGCAAAAAAAGGAGATTAACATGAATCCTGAAGGAAAAAAAAAGAAACGAAAGAAAAAAAAGAGTTATGGTCAAAGGAACAAACAGAGCAGAGAGATCATGAGGGAAAAACGAGCTACATCAAATAAAGAGACTAGTATCAAGAAGAAGGAAAAACGTTTACAAAGTACAATAGCTCGCAAAGCAAGGAGATCAAATGCAATGAAGGTTAGATATGCGAATGATATAGTTTACAAAACACAACGAATTCTGAGCGCAAAGATTGCACAAAACCAAAAGTATCACGACAGATATTTCTTTGAAATAAACAAAGACACCAATGGAAAACGAAAGCAAAATAAAACTCATATATGTGGTGAAACTTTTAGAAACAGGCATCTTAATGCAATGAAAGAAAAATACCACTCTGACTTAGAGTATAAAACCAGACAAATCAAAATCGTTAAAGAAAAATATTTGTCAAATGAAAGGTTCAAGGAAAAAGTTAAATCAACATCAAGAATTCGGTACAAAAATCCACAATTTAAAAGTGAACATAAAGCAAACATGAAAAATAAAATGCAACAAAAATATGCCAATCCTCATTTCAGGCAACAGCACAAGGCAACAATGGGAAATATCATGAAAAGGAGATATGCCAATCCTCATTTCAGACAACAGCACAAGGCAACAATGGGAAATGTCATGAGAAGGAGATATGCCAATCCTCATTTCAGACAACAGCACAAGGCAACCATTAGAAAAAGATATACCAATCCGCATTTCAGACAACAGCACAAGGCAACCATTATAAAAAGATATGACAATCCACATTTCAGACAACAGCACAAGGCAACCATTAGAAAAAGATATGCCAATCCACATTTCAGACAACAGCACAAGACATTAATGAAGAGTGTGTCGAAAAACAACTATACCAATACAGAATTCAAACAAAAAAAGTCAATGTCCTTAAAAATGAAATACCGAAGAATTGATAAGTACAGGCAAAATGTACTCAAACGTAACTTGAAAAGAGCTAAACTTAATAAACTGAAAATGACCGATTTACATAATGTAATAAAGCACTTTCGACAAATTACTTGTGGTGGACCAGATTATGTGTGCTCTGTGTGTTTCAAACTTCTTTTCAAAAGCCAGGTAATGAAATGTATTAGAAGCAAATATATGGACACGTCATGTATCAGTGACAAATATTTGCATATCTGTAATTCACAATGTACTTTAATATGTGACATAGCAAAATCTGATAGATCACTTTTATGGATTTGTTTCACCTGCCACAATAAATTACGAGCTGGAAAACTACCTGCAGAAGCAAATATAAACAATCTACAACTACATGATATTCCGGAAGAAATTGCACAGTTAAACAATTTAGAACAGCATTTAATTGGATTGCATATCCCTTTCATGAAATTAATGGCTTTGCCCAAAGGTGCTCAAAACGGAGTGCATGGTCCAGTTGTGTGTGTACCTTCAAACACAAATGAAACAGTAGATATGTTGCCTAGACCAGAGACCGAAGACCAAACGATTCGTGTTAAATTGAAAAGGAAATTGTCATACAAAAGCTATTACAAATACAAGTATGTGAATAAATCTAAAGTGTTAAACGCACTACAGTACCTGAAAGAAAACAATAAATGGTATTTTGATGTCACCATAGATAACGATTGGGAAAACTCCTTTTCACAGAATAATGACATACACGAAGACGATGGTGAAATAGAAGACACAGCAATTGATGAACACATCTTGCCAAAAGACTCAAACCCTGAAGAAAACAATCCTATCGACAGTTTACATGGTCAACCATTGCACAAAAACGATGTTGAAGATGATTCGGAAGAGCGGTTATGTGGGATTCAGTTAGATACATGTTTACAACCAGCAAATATTGGACAAGAAATTTTAGATCAATGTTTTGATGAAATACTCTGTTGTGCTCCTTGTGAAGGAAACAGTCCTGTATCAATACTGAAAGATGAAAGCAATGAAGCAAAATGCTTTCCTTCATTATTTCCAATGGGTCAGCCAACATTTCATGATGGGAGAAATGAAAACATAACCTTGGGTCGTTATTTGCAAAATAGATTGATGCATGTGGATAGCAGGTTTGCTCAAAACACTGATTACATCTTTTATGCCCAGTATATCTATGAAATACAGCAAGTTTTGTCACAGGTTTCTATTGCATTAAGACAGAGTTCAAACAGGAAGTATGATTTCTCTTTTATCACTGCATCCGATTTTAAAAATGTGGATAAAGTTTATGAAATACTAAAAGCGGACAAGGGGTACAGATTCTTGAAACAAATTCGTGGCACACCACCATACTGGCAAAATGCACAGAAAAATGTTCTAGCAATGGTTCGACAACTTGGTAAACCAACCTGGTTCGGTTCATTTTCTTCAGCTGATATGAGATGGCCTGAAATAATGAATACACTACTCAGACAAACGGGCGATGCAAGAAAGATAGACGATTTAGATTGGGCAGACAAATGCAATCTTCTAAAATCAAATCCAGTTACTGTTGCTAGAATGTTTGATAAGCGATTTCACACTTTTTTGAAAAAAGTTATTTTATCACCATCTGAACCCATTGGTAACGTCATAGATTACTTTTACCGTATTGAATTTCAACAAAGGGGATCACCTCATGTTCATATTTTGATATGGATTGAAAATGCACCAATATTAGGAGTTGATAAAGATGAGAATGTTGTACAGTTCATTGATAAGTACATTTCATGCGAGAAGCCTACGGAAAAGGAAGATCCAGAACTACATGAAATTATTTCACATGTCCAGAGCCACAGTAAGAAACATTCTAAATCATGCAAAAAGAAGGGAACGACGTGCAGATTTAATTTTCCAAGACCAATATCCAAAAGAACGTTTATCACGAAACCAGTCGTGGGTGGTGAAGATAAAGATATCGAAACCGATCAAAAGAATGCCAAAGAATTGTTGGAATCTGTAAAAAACGAATTAGCAAACGAAACAAACTATGAAAGTACAGCTGACCTTTTTGGAAAACTTGGTATTACTCAAAAACAATTTGAGAAAGCATATGCTGAATTAGCATCCCAAGAAAGTATAATCCTCAAAAGACAACCACAAGATGTCTGGATAAATCAATTTAATCCACACTTACTTAGATGCTGGAATGCTAACATGGATTTGCAATATGTTTCAAATGTATTTGCCTGTGTTTGTTATGTTGTATCTTACTTGTCAAAAGCTGAAAGAGAGGTGGGAATGCTATTGAATCATACACTATCAGAAATAAAAGAAGGAAATAATGATGCAAAGCAAAGCATGAAAAAACTTGGTCAAGCGTATATGCATAACCGTGAAGTATCAGCACAGGAAAGTGTCTATCGTGTTTGCTCTCTGAGACTAAAGGAATGCTCAAGGAAAGTTGAATATATACCTGTTGGACCTGACCCTATTCGAATTTCTTTACCTCTTAAAATAATACAAAACCGAACAGATGATGACGAGGAGAATATTTGGATGACAAGCAAGGTTGATAGATACAAAGCTCGACCAGATGGTTCCAAATTTGACAATATGTGCCTTGCTTCCTTTTGTTCTGAATACAGAATTTTAACAGCTTCTCAGATGGACGCTTCACGTTGTAAAAAAAACAAAAACGTATTTGAATTAAAACAAAATCTAGGATACATTCAGAAAAGAACACGTTCAGATGATGCAGTTATACGATATCCCCGGTTCAATCCTAAAATATCGCCTGAAAATTACAATTTAAGCCTATTACAACTGTTCCTGCCCTATCGCACACAAGAGCAATTAAAACCTCCAAGATTCGAGACCTATGAACATTTTATTCAGAGAGGTTATGTTAACATATCTGGAAAAAAACTGGAAAAAGTGAGCTCGATTGTAGGTAAAAACCGTGACAAATTTGAAAAGAATGCCGATGCCATTGACGAAGCAAAAGAGTTTTTATGCAAAATTGGACCACAAGAAAATGCTTGGGCTCTTTTATGTCCTGAAAATGAAGCGGAAAGACTTGAATATCCCAAAGAAGATGTAGACATTGAAGATTTTGAGGCCGATCGTGATATTCCTGATTTAAAATCTACCAAAACAAAACATGACCAAAGTGTTGAACTTCGATCTTCAAAAATTTCTAGACATAAAGGTCATTCTTTGATGAGAACCTTGAATGAAAAGCAAAAAATTGTTTTCTACAACATAAGACAATGGTGTCTTAACAAGGTAAATGGAGAAAAGAGTGAGCCATTTCATATTTTAGTTACTGGTGGTGCTGGGACTGGAAAGAGTCATTTAGTAAAATGCATCGATTATGAAGGAACACGAATTCTAGGCCGAATGTTGCATAACCCAGATGATATACCGATACTTAAGATTGCCCCAACTGGTGTAGCTGCATTCAACATAAACGGTTCTACCATACACAGTGCACTTTCTATTCCAATCAATATACAATTACCTTACCAGCCGTTAGGTGAAGAGAAAATAAGTGCTCTTCGAAATAAACTGGCGCACATACAAATTATAATTATAGACGAAATATCAATGGTACATCAAAAGTTAATGTGTTATATCCATGGTCGCTTAAGACAAATCAAACAATCACGAAACCAAATTGCATTTGGTGGTATCTCTGTTATAGCTGTTGGCGACTTCTATCAACTACCTCCTGTTTTTGGTACGCCCTTATATAAAGACACTCTTGAAGGTGCAATATGGATAGATAATTTCAAAAAAGTGGAGCTTGACGATATAATAAGACAAAAAGATGATTCAAAATTTGCACTCCTTCTAAATAAATTACGTGTAAAATCCAAAGAGGACAAACTGTGTGATGAAGATATACAAACACTTCGATCTCGTGAAACAGGGGAAGATTGTGAAAATGTTCTTCATATCTATTCCACTAACAAACAAGTACAAGGCTGGAACAAACAGGTATTACATAAGAAATGCACAGGTATCGTTTGTATTCAGGCTGAAGATACCCAAAATACGTCAAAGGATAGGACTAAAGTACGTGACAAGCCATTAGCAAAATTGAAAAGTTCATTAGCGCCTTACTTATGGATTGCAGTTAATGCAAGGGTTATGTTGACGAGGAACATTGACGTTGAAAAAGGCTTAACCAATGGATGTTTTGGAAATGTGGTCGAGATAGTGATGGACAGCACGAACTCTAAACCATTGTGTATCAGAGTGGAATTTGACAAATCTGATATTGGTATTTACGCTATTGAAAAGCATCAAGAATCGGTTAAAAAATATGTTAGGCAACAATTCCCACTGAAACTTGCATATGCATGCACAATTCACAAAGTACAAGGTATGTCATTAGACAAAGCTGTTGTCTCGTTGAAAAACATGTTTGAATATGGCCAAGCTTATGTCGGTCTAAGTCGTGTTACATCATTATCTGGACTCGTTGTTCAAGACTTTCATGAAGATCGTATATACTGTAACCCCGAAATAAAGGAAAGCCTTGAAAATATGCATTCATTCATACAACCCCCTATAGCTACTGATGTTAATAGTGATCACAACATTTCCATAATTCTCCACAATGTACAAGGATTAAAGCAACATTATAGGGATTTGAAATGCAATACTGACTTCTCCAATGCAGATTTGATATGTTTGACAGAGACATGGCTTAATAACGAAGATGACATCATTGATACACTTTTAGATGATTTTAAATTCTACCATCAACCGAGATATCTTTCATATTGCGCTACCAATCAACTTAGAGAGCAGTCACATGGGGGTGTTGCAATATACACTAAAATAAAAGTTTCAAGTAGATTGAACATAGCTGTCGACAACCTAGAATCTATTGCAATTATCATAACCAATCCCGTCTCTTTCGTTATTTCAGTTATATATCGACCTCCATCGTACAGCATAAAAAAGTTTTGCGAATGCTTACTCAATTATCTCAATAAATTACACAAAATAAGTACCAGATGCATAGTGACGGGTGATTTCAACGAAGATTTAATGAAACACAATTCGCAGGTAAACAAAATAATGTGTGATAATGGTTACAAACAATATGTTTCTAAACCCACGACAGAGAATGGTACATTGATCGATCATGTTTACAGCAAAGGACTAGATATATTAGACGCAGACGTGATTCCTATTTATTACAGTTACCACGAAGCTATTAGGATTACATTATAAATATAATATGCAGATATAAGAGCTTGATCATTTTTTTGTCATTTACTCAGTTTATTGATAATATAAAAGAACACCCAATGGACAACAAAAAAGCCAGAAGCCCCCCAAAATGATTCTTTTCCCCCTAGTTACACATTGAAAATCATTATTACAACAAGTATATATCACAGTATATGATTGCTTAGTTCCTGTCATTAAAAATGTACCCACCCAAGTATAATTTGCGGAAACAGTATTAACAAATAGGTGTATTTTGTGTTAAATTTGTTAATCACCATAAATCTTGATATTGTTTTATTGTACATGCAATCGCAATGCTGTCAATTAAACCTACCACTACTTTTTTCTTTACAAAATATGCAATTCATCGCGGATATATCTTGGATATATATATTTTGAAATAGGATTTTTTAAACAAAAAAATCCGTACAGCCAGGACCAGACACGCATTGTGTGCCTGGTTCAGAAACGGATTTTTTTCTTCTTCTCTCCTACCTAATTAGATGGTGACAGCTTTAAATGGGTATTATGCCCGATAATAATTGCCTAAATAAGAAACATGGTTGTTTTAATTGTTTAGCTTAATTATTGCACCCTGGCTGCTGATGAAGAGTGCAGTAATTAACACACGAACATATCTCATGCCATGCTTCACATGTCTGAAAACATTTATGGGGAGAAAATTGAAATTACAGAAATGTTGTGTACAAACAAATGAAGAGCTTCTCATCAGTGACATCACTCACAGATGCCAATTTTTTTTACACTCTAAACTTTCACAATGAATAACTTTTTTATTATGTGTACGACTTTTTTCAAATTTTCACTTGTCTGCATTTCTAATTTTTCTACTTTCATACAAAGCAACAAAAAATAAGGGTGGATATCTCCGACTCATATTCTATCCAAATATGAAAACAAAATTGAAGGTCCCGGTTCATTCCAAAGAGCTATAATGGATTTTGTATAGGCATGTTTTTGCCCATATATGCTATGTTCTAAAAGAGCTCGCGCGCACAGACATTTATCTTGAATGGACGCTCATCTTGTTCTCAATGGTCATAAAGAGATAAACATGGTATCAAATTGTTCGGAAAAATATGAGAAATATCTTGAAAGAAAAAAAAATGGTGATTCTATGTTTTGTAATGGTGTTACGCGCGAAAACACGCGCGCATGCGCGTGTGCGCGATTTTTTATAAAATGCTTAAAATGACCAAAATAAATTTGAGACGAATTTGAGCATTTGAAATTTTTGCGCGCGTACTGACGCGCGGACGTACGTGCATGCGCGCGTTTTTGACCTGAAATAAACCGGACTGATATTGACCTTGATCATGATAAATATGAATGAGATATAACTTTTGGTTATGGAGATATGATCATTAGTTGATTTTCAGAAAAATTCACAAAATGGCGCCTAGATGACGTCATCAGTCAAGGTCAAGGTTGAAAACCTTACCTTGTTTTGTCCATATGCCTATACATATGTGTGCCAAATTTCAAGATATTTGGTTGAACCATTCTTAAAAAAAAATATCATGTAGATTCATTACGTGAACGAAATTCACCTTCTATAGTCATAACACGCAAATTGTGAAATTATTGACATGAGGCCTTTAATCGAAATTTTCACTCTGATGAGGTCATCAAAATGAAAAATGGTTATCATTGGACTTGTAGAGAATTATCATAGCTACAACATATCAAAATTTTGAAGAAAATCGATCATTATATACAGAGATACAATCAATTTTCCATAAATATGCTGACGTCATAATATGCAAATTCCTATTTTTAGTTCGAAGGCCATTATGATGATGTCAAAATATTTTTAATAGCCAAATGAGACATTAAATCATATTTCCGACTCATTCTCTATCAAAATATAAAAAAATATTGGGGGTCCAGTTCCATCCCAAAGAGCTATAATGAAATTTGTATAGGTATGTTTTTGCCCATATATGCTATGTATTAAAAGAGCTCGCGCGCACTGACATTAATCTTGAATGGACGCTCATCTTGTTATTAATGGTCATAAAGAGATAAACATGGAATCAAATTGTTTGAGAAAATATGAGAAATATCATTAAAAAATAAAAAATGGCGATTCTATGTTGTGTAATGGTGTAACGCGCGAAAACGCGCGCATGCTCGTACGCGCGATTTTTTATAAAATGCTTAAAATGGCCTAAAACGTATGCAAAAAAAAATTGAGTCGATTTTGAGCATTTTAAAATTTTGCGCGCGCATTGACGCGCGGACGTTCGCGCATGCGCGCGTTTTTTGACATGAACTTGACCGGACTGATATTGACCTTGATCATGATAAATATGAATGAGAAATAATCTTTGGTTATGAAGATATGATCAAGAGTTTATTTTCAGAAAATTTCACAAAATGGCGCCTAGATGACGTCATCAGTCAAGGTCAAGGTTAAAAACCTTACCTTGCTTTGTTTATATGCCTATACATATGTGTGCCAAATTTCAAGTTATTTGATTGAGCCATTGTCAAGTTATCTTGCTAACAAAAAAGTGGTTCAAAATAAAAAAAATAAATAAATAAACTAGACATATAATACTTGTTTGGAACAAGTATAGGTGGGCTGGTCAACTAAAATTTGAGACAAAATAGAGCAAAAATAAGCGACATACTGCTTACAAATTCTTAAAAAACAATATCATGTAGATTCATAACGTGAACTAAATTCACCTTCTATAGGCATAACACGCAAATTATGAAGTTTTTGACATGAGGCCTTTAATCAAAATTTTTACTATGATGACGTCATCAAAATGAAAAATAGTTATTACTGCGCTTGTAGAAAATTGTCTTAGCTACAACATATCGAAATTTTGAAGAAAATTGATCAATATTTACAGAGATACAATCAATTTTACATAAATATGCTGACGTCATAATATGCAAATTCGTATTTTGAGTTCCAAGGCCATTGTGATGATGTCACGATACACTTAATGGCCAAATGAGACATGGAATCATATTTCCGACTCATACTCTATCTAAATATGAAAAAAAATTGAGGATCCCGGTGCATTCCAAAGGGCTATACAAATTTTGTATAGGCATGTTTTTGCCCATATATGCTATGTATTAAAAGAGCTCGCGCGCACTGACATTTATCTTGAATTTACGCTCATCTTGTTAATAATGGTCATAAAGAGATAAACATGGTATCAAATTCCTTGAAAAAATATGAGAAATATCATGAAAGAAAAAAAAATGGCGATTCTATGTTTTGTAATGGTGTTACGCGCGAAAACGCGCGCGCATGCTCGTACGCGCGATTTTTTATAAAATGCTTAAAATGACCTAAAACGTATGCAAAATAAATTTGAGACGATTTTGAGCATTTTAAAATTTTGCGCGCGCACTGACGCGCGGACGTACGCGCATGCGCGCGTTTTTTTACCTGAAATTGACCGGACTGATATTGACCTTGATCATGATAAATATGAATGAGAAATAACCTTTGGTTATAAAGATATGATCAAGAGTTTATTTTCAGAAAATTTCACAAAATGGCGCCTAGATGACGTCATCAGTCAAGGTCAAGGTTCAAAACCTTACCTTGCTTTGTTCATATGCCTATACATATGTGTGCCAAATTTCAAGTTATTTGATTGAGCCATTGTCAAGTTATCTTGCTAACAAAAAAGTGGTTCAAAATAAGAAAAATAAACTAGACATATAATACTTGTTTGGAACAAGTATAGGTGGGCTGGTCAACTAACATTTGAGACAAAATAGAGCAAAAATATGCGACATACTGCTTACAAATTCTTAAAAAACAATATCATGTAGATTCATAACGTGAACTAAATTCAACTTCTATAGGCATAACACGCAAATTATGAAGTTTTTGACATGAGGCCTTTAATCAAAATTTTCACTATGATGACGTCATCAAAATGAAAAATGGTTATTACTGCGCTTGTAGAGAATTGTCTTAGCTACAACATATCGAAATTTTAAAGAAAATTGATCAATATTTACAGAGATACAATAAATTTTACATAAATATGCTGACGTCATAATATGCAAATTCGTATTTTGAGTTCCAAGGCCATTGTGATGATGTCACGATACACTTAATGGCCAAATGAGACATGGAATCATATTTCCGACTCATACTCTATCTTAATATGAAAAAAAATTGAGGATCCCGGTGCATTCCAAAGAGCTATAACGGATTTTGTATAGGCATGTTTTTGCCCATATATGCTATGTATTAAAAGACCTCGCGCGCACTGACATTTATCTTGAATTTACGCTCATCTTGTTAATAATGGTCATAAAGAGATAAACATGGAATCAAATTCCTTGAAAAAATATGAGAAATATCATGAAAGAAAAAAAAATGGCGATTCTATGTTTTTTAATGGTGTTACGCGCGAAAACGCGCGCGCATGCTCTTACGCGCGATTTTTTATAAAATGCTTAAAATGACCTGAAACGTATGCAAAATAAGTTTGAGACGATTTTGAGCATTTAAAAATTTTGCGCGCGCATTGACGCGCGGACGTACGCGCACGCGCGCGTTTTTTGACCTGAAATTGACTGGACTGATATTGACCTTGATCATAATAAATATGAATGAGAAATACCTTTTGGTTAGGAAGATATGATCATGAGTTTATTTTCAGAAAATTTCACAAAATGGCGCCTAGATGACGTCATCAGTCAAGGTCAAGGTTGAAAACCTTACTGTGTTTTCTCCTTATGCCTATACATATGTGTGCCAAATTTCAAAGTATTTCATTCATCCATTTTCAAGTTATCTTGCTAACAAAAAAGTGGCGAGAATTAAGAAAAATAAATAAATAACTAGACATATAATACTTGTTTGGAACAAGTATAGGTGGGCTGGTCAACTAAAATTTGAGACAAAATAGAGCAAAAATAAGCGACATACTGCTTACAAATTCTTAAAAAACAATATCATGTAGATTCATAACGTGAACTAAATTCACCTTCTATAGGCATAACACGCAAATTATGAAGTTTTTGACATGAGGCCTTTAATCTAAATTTTCACTATGATGACGTCATCAAAATGAAAAATGGTTATTACTGCGCTTGTAGAGAATTGTCTTAGCTACAACATATCGAAATTTTGAAGAAAATTGATCAATATTTACAGATATACAATCAATTTTACATAAATATGCTGACGTCATAATATGCAAATTCGTATTTTGAGTTCCGAGGCCATTGTGATGATGTCACGATACACTTAATGGCCAAATGAGACATGGAATCATATTTCCGACTCATACTCTATCTAAATATGAAAAAAAATTGAGGATCCCGGTGCATTCCAAAGAGCTATAACGGATTTTGTATAGGCATGTTTTTGCCCATATATGCTATGTATTAAAAGAGCTCGCGCGCACTGACATTTATCTTGAATTTACGCTCATCTTGTTATTAATGGTCATAAAGAGATAAACATGGTATCAAATTCCTTGAAAAAATATGAGAAATATCATGAAAGAAAAAAAAATGGCGATTCTATGTTTTGTAATGGTGTTACGCGCGAAAACGCGCGCGCATGCTCGTACGCGCGATTTTTTATAAAATGCTTACAATGACCTGAAACGTATGCAAAACAAATTTGAGACGATTTTGAGCATTTAAAAATTTTGCGCGCGCACTGACGCGCGGACGTACGCGCACGCGCGCGTTTTTGGACATGAAATTGACCGGACTGATATTGACCTTGATCATGATAAATATGAATGAGAAATTACTTTTGGTTATGAAGATATGATCATGAGTTAATATTCACAAAATGGCGCCTAGATGACGTCATCAGTCAAGGTCAAGGTTGAAAACCTCAGTGTGTTTTGTTTATATGCCTATACATATGTGTGCCAAATGTCAAGGCATTTGATTGAGCCATTTTCAAGTTATCTTGTTAACAAAAAAGTGGGTGGAAATAAGAAAAATAAATAAATAAATAATAATAATAAAGGCAATTTTAACAAAAATATAAGGTGGTCTGTATTAGATACAGCCCACCTGATAAATAACTAGACATATAATACTTGTTTGGAACAAGTATAGGTGGGCTGGTCAACTAAAATTTGAGACAAAATAGAGCAAAAATAAGCGACATACTGCTTACAAATTCTTAAAAAACAATATCATGTAGATTCATAACGTGAACTAAATTCACCTTCTATAGGCATAACACGCAAATTATGAAGTTTTTGACATGAGGCCTTTAATCTAAATTTCCACTATGATGACGTCATCAAAATGAAAAATGGTTATTACTGCGCTTGTAGAGAATTGTCTTAGCTACAACATATCGAAATTTTGAAGAAAATTGATCAATATTTACAGATATACAATCAATTTTACATAAATATGCTGACGTCATAATATGCAAATTCGTATTTTGAGTTCCAAGGCCATTGTGATGATGTCACGATACACTTAATGGCCAAATGAGACATGGAATCATATTTCCGACTCATACTCTATCTAAATATGAAAAAAAATTGAGGATCCCGGTGCATTCCAAAGAGCTATAACGGATTTTGTATAGGCATGTTTTTGCCCATATATGCTATGTATTAAAAGAGCTCGCGCGCACTGACATTTATCTTGAATTTACGCTCATCTTGTTATTAATGGTCATAAAGAGATAAACATGGTATCAAATTCCTTGAAAAAATATGAGAAATATCATGAAAGAAAAAAAAATGGCGATTCTATGTTTTGTAATGGTGTTACGCGCGAAAACGCGCGCGCATGCTCGTACGCGCGATTTTTTATAAAATGCTTACAATGACCTGAAACGTATGCAAAACAAATTTGAGACGATTTTGAGCATTTAAAAATTTTGCGCGCGCACTGACGCGCGGACGTACGCGCACGCGCGCGTTTTTGGACATGAAATTGACCGGACTGATATTGACCTTGATCATGATAAATATGAATGAGAAATTACTTTTGGTTATGAAGATATGATCATGAGTTAATATTCACAAAATGGCGCCTAGATGACGTCATCAGTCAAGGTCAAGGTTGAAAACCTCAGTGTGTTTTGTTTATATGCCTATACATATGTGTGCCAAATGTCAAGGCATTTGATTGAGCCATTTTCAAGTTATCTTGTTAACAAAAAAGTGGGTGGAAATAAGAAAAATAAATAAATAAATAATAATAATAAAGGCAATTTTAACAAAAATATAAGGTGGTCTGTATTAGATACAGCCCACCTGATAAATAACTAGACATATAATACTTGTTTGGAACAAGTATAGGTGGGCTGGTCAACTAAAATTTGAGACAAAATAGAGCAAAAATAAGCGACATACTGCTTACAAATTCTTAAAAAACAATATCATGTAGATTCATAACGTGAACTAAATTCACCTTCTATAGGCATAACACGCAAATTATGAAGTTTTTGACATGAGGCCTTTAATCTAAATTTCCACTATGATGACGTCATCAAAATGAAAAATGGTTATTACTGCGCTTGTAGAGAATTGTCTTAGCTACAACATATCGAAATTTTGAAGAAAATTGATCAATATTTACAGATATACAATCAATTTTACATAAATATGCTGACGTCATAATATGCAAATTCGTATTTTGAGTTCCAAGGCCATTGTGATGATGTCACGATACACTTAATGGCCAAATGAGACATGGAATCATATTTCCGACTCATACTCTATCTAAATATGAAAAAAAATTGAGGATCCCGGTGCATTCCAAAGAGCTATAACGGATTTTGTATAGGCATGTTTTTGCCCATATATGCTATGTATTAAAAGAGCTCGCGCGCACTGACATTTATCTTGAATTTACGCTCATCTTGTTATTAATGGTCATAAAGAGATAAACATGGTATCAAATTCCTTGAAAAAATATGAGAAATATCATGAAAGAAAAAAAAATGGCGATTCTATGTTTTGTAATGGTGTTACGCGCGAAAACGCGCGCGCATGCTCGTACGCGCGATTTTTTATAAAATGCTTACAATGACCTGAAACGTATGCAAAACAAATTTGAGACGATTTTGAGCATTTAAAAATTTTGCGCGCGCACTAACGCGCGGACGTACGCGCACGCGCGCGTTTTTGGACATGAAATTGACCGGATTGATATTGACCTTGATCATGATAAATATGAATGAGAAATGACCTTTGGTTATGAAGATATGATCATGAGTTAATATTCACAAAATGGCGCCTAGATGACGTCATCAGTCAAGGTCAAGGTTGAAAACCTCAGTGTGTTTTGTTTATATGCCTATACATATGTGTGCCAAATGTCAAGGCATTTGATTGAGCCATTTTCAAGTTATCTTGTTAACAAAAAAGTGGGTGGAAATAAGAAAAATAAATAAATAAATAATAATAATAAAGGCAATTTTAACAAAAATATAAGGTGGTCTGTATTAGATACAGCCCACCTGATAAATAACTAGACATATAATACTTGTTTGGAACAAGTATAGGTGGGCTGGTCAACTAAAATTTGAGACAAAATAGAGCAAAAATAAGCGACATACTGCTTACAAATTCTTAAAAAACAATATCATGTAGATTCATAACGTGAACTAAATTCACCTTCTATAGGCATAACACGCAAATTATGAAGTTTTTGACATGAGGCCTTTAATCAAAATTTTCACTATGATGACGTCATCAAAATGAAAAATGGTTATAACTTCGCTTGTAGAGAATTGTCTTAGCTACAACATATCGAAATTTTGAAGAAAATTGATCAATATTTACAGAGATACGATCAATTTGACATAAATATGCTGACGTCATAATATGCAAATTCGTATTTTGAGTTCCAAGGCCATTGTGATGATGTCACGATACACTTAATGGCCAAATTAGACATGGAATCATATCTCCGACTCATACTCTATCTAAATATGAAAAAAAATTGGGGATCCCGGTGCATTCCAAAGAGCTATAACCGATTTTGTATAGGCATGTTTTTGCCTATATATGCTATGTATTAAAAGAGCTCGCGCGCACTGACATTTATATTGAATTGACGCTCATCTTGTTAATAATGGTCATAAAGAGATAAACATGGTATCAAATTCCTTGAAAAAATATGAGACATATCATAAAAGAAAAAAAAATGGCGATTCTATGTTTTGTAATGGTGTTACGCGCGAAAACGCGCGCGCATGTGTGTGTGTGCGCGTTTTGTTATAAAATGCTTAAAATGACCTGAAACGTATGCAAAATAAATTTGAGACGTTTTTGAGCATTTTGAAATTTTGCGCGCGCACTGACGCGCGGATGTACGCGCACGCGCGCGTTTTTTGACATGAAATTGACCGGACTGATATTGACCTTGATCATGATAAATATGAATGAGAAATAACTTACCGTTTTGAAAATATGATCATGAGTAAATTTTCAGAAAATTTCACAAAATGGCGCCTAGATGACGTCATCAGTCAAGGTCAAGGTTTAAAACCTTACCGTGTTTTCTCCATATGCCTATACATATGTGTGCCAAATTTCAAGTTATTTGATTTAGCCATTTTCAAGTTATTTTGCTAACAAAAAGTGGGTCGAAATAAGAAAAATAAACTAGACATAATACTTGTTTGGAACAAGTATAGGTGGGCTGGTCAACTAAAATTTGAGACAAAATAGAGCAAAAATAAGCGAGATACTGCTAAAAAACAATGTCATTGATGTAATGATGTGAACGAAATTCACCTTCCATAGACATAACACGCAACTTCAGAAATTTCTGATATGTGCCCTTTAATCGAAATTTTTACTCTGATGACGTCATCAAAATGAAAAATGATTATTATGGAACTTGTAGAGAATTATCTTAGCTACAACATATCGAAATTTTGAAGAGAATCGATCAATATATACAGAGATACAATCAATTTTACATAAATATGCTGACTTCATAATATGCAAATTCGTATTTTGAGTTCCAAGGCCATTATGATGATGTCACGATACATTTAATGGCCAAATTAGACATGGAATCATATTTCCGACTCATACTCTATTTAAAAATGAAAAAACATTGAAGGTCACGGTTCATTCCAAAGAGCTATAATGGATTTTGTATAGGCATGTTTTTGCCCATATATGCTATGTATTAAAAGAGCTCGCGCGCATTGACATTTATCTTGAATTTACGCTCATCTTGTTAATAATGGTCATAAAGAAATAAACATGGTATCAAATTCCTTGAAAAAATATGAGAAATATCATGAAAGAAAAAAAAATGGCGATTCTATGTTTTGTAATGGTGTTACGCGCGAAAACGCGCGCGCATGCTCGTACGCGCGATTTTTTATAAAATGCTTAAAATGACCTGAAACGTATGCAAAAAAAATTTGAGACGATTTTGAGCATTTAAAAATTTTGCGCGCGCATTGACGCGCGGACGTACGCGCACGTGCGCGTTTTTTGACCTGAAATTGACCGGACTGATATTGACCTTTATCATGATAAATATGATCGAAAAATCACTTTTGGTTATGAAGATATGATCAAGAGTTTATTTTCAGAAAATTTCACAAAATGGCGCCTAGATGACGTCATCAGTCAAGGTCAAGGTTGAAAACTTTACTGTGTTTTGTCCATATGCCTATACATATGTGTGCCAAATGTCAAGGTATTTAATTCAACCATTTTCAAGTAATCTTGCTAACAAAAAAATGGGTCGAAATAAGAAAAATAAACTAGACATATAATACTTGTTTGGAACAAGTATAGGTGGGCTGGTCAACTAACATTTGAGACAAAATAGAGCAAAAATAAGCGACATACTGCTTACAAATTCTTAAAAGACAATATCATGTAGATTCATAACGTGAACTAAATTCACCTTCTATAGGCATAACACGCAAATTATGAAGTTTTTGACATGAGGCCTTTAATCAAAATTTTCACTATGATGACGTCATCAAAGTGAAAAATGGTTATTACTGCGCTTGTAGAGAATTGTCTTAGCTACAACATATCGAAATTTTGAAGAAAATTGATCAATATTTACAGAGATACAATCAATTTTACATAAATATGCTGACGTCATAATATGCAAATTCGTATTTTGAGTTCCAAGGCCATTGTGATGATGTCACGATACACTTAATGGCCAAATGAGACATGGAATCATATTTCCGACTCATACTCTATCTTAATATGAAAAAAAATTGAGGATCCCGGTGCATTCCAAAGAGCTATAACGGATTTTGTATAGGCATGTTTTTACCCATATATGCTATGTATTAAAAGACCTCGCGCGCACTGACATTTATCTTGAATTTACGCTCATCTTGTTAATAATGGTCATAAAGAGATAAACATGGAATCAAATTCCTTGAAAAAATATGAGAAATATCATGAAAGAAAAAAAAATGGCGATTCTATGTTTTTTAATGGTGTTACGCGCGAAAACGCGCGCGCATGCTCGTACGCGCGATTTTTTATAAAATGCTTAAAATGACCTGAAACGTATGCAAAATAAATTTGAGACGATTTTGAGCATTTAAACATTTTGCGCGCGCATTGACGCGCGGACGTACGCGCACGCGCGCGCTTTTTTACATGAAATTGACCGGACTGATATTGACCTTGATCATGATAAATATGAATGAGAAATAACTTACCGTTATGAAAATATGATCATGAGTAAATTTTCAGAAAATTTCACAAAATGGCGCCTAGATGACGTCATCAGTCAAGGTCAAGGTTTAAAACCTTACCGTGTTTTCTCCATATGCCTATACATATGTGTGCCAAATTTCAAGTTATTTGATTTAGCCATTTTCAAGTTATTTTGCTAACAAAAAGTGGGTCGAAATAAGAAAAATAAATAATAAATAAATAATAAATAATAAAGGCGATTTTAACAAAAATATAAGGTGGTCTGTATTAGATACAGCCCACCTGATAAATAACTAGACTTTAATTCGTCACTTAGACGAATTAGGTGATACGTATGATAATGGTTTACATAACGAATAATGCATTACACGATATATTATTTTATCAAATTCTTCTCTCATTATGATCCATCCATATGTCAAGATTAAATTGTGTCTCCTTGATCATCATGGATCTAGGGAAGATAGATTGTGACGATATATGACCACTGACCCTGTGCAGTAACCAGTTACACATTTGACTCTAATTTACATCATGAAGAACACCTTTTGACGATTTTATCTTCTCCAAAGAAATGCAAATGTAATTGATAAATGATTATCATCATTATGATAATGATGATCATGATGATAATGATCATGATCATGAGCGCGATTATGACATCTTATTGAAAAAATGAGGGTTGATTTAGATAGCATATAGTTTCAGCTACAACATACTCAAAAATCAACAAAATCCAAGCAGAAATATCGAAGATATTGCTCAAAACACAGGAATGTAGACTCCAGATTTGAGAAAAAGTCATCTCCCATAGTGATTACACCCCAAAAGTAATGGATGAAGTGAAAATAGGGTAATAATGAAGTAAAAAGGGTTGTTTATGACATTATTTGCGATTCTACGTGTTTAAATAATCAAAGGAGATGGTACAGTGAAGGTCAAAAGGAAAACAAAGTGAAGAAAAAAATTGTTGGAGACACCCGGACTCGAACCAGGGATCTCGACGTTGGAAGTCAAGTGCGTTACCAATATACCAAAACATTTCCCATAGCGAGTACACGTAAACGGGAAATGGAATTCTCAAATCCTACTTTGCAAGTGAAATATGAGCATAATCCCGGCATCTGATCGAAAAATAAAAGGCACATTGGTGATAGCTTATTGTCTCAGCTACAACATATTCGAAGCTTAGCGAAAACGAAGTTAAAACAACGGAGATTTTGCTCACGAAAGACAGGAGTGTCGAATCCAGTTTTGAGAAAAAGTCATGTCACATAGAGAATACACGCAAAATGTGAAAAATTGACATGCCTCCTTTAATCGCAAAAATACGCCATGATGCCGTTGTCAAAATGAAAAATTGTGAACACTATATTTGTATAAAATTGTCTCAGCTAAAACATTTCAAAATTTGAAAGAAAATCAATCAATATTTACAGAGATACAATCAATTTTCCAAAAATATGCAAACGTCATAATATGCAAATTGAAATTTTGAGTTCGGAGACCATTATGATGACGTCATTAGTTAATTGAGGGTCAAATGAGACATGAAATCATATCTCCGACTCATAATCTATCTAAATATGAAAAAATATTGGGAGTTCATATCTATTCTGAAGAGTTAAAAAGATTTTTGTATAGGCATGTTTTTGCTCATGTATTGTGGATAAAGATAACGCAGGCCCGCGCGCGCTGTCAACTTTGGCGGACGCTCATTGCGTTATTAAAAGATGAACAAGTTATCAAAATGCTTGGAAAAATGTGCCAAATATGATGATAAAGAAAATTCGGCGATTCTATGTTGCAAAATGCTAGTACGCGCAAAAAACGTGCGCGCAATGCGCGTGAGCGCGATTTTTTATAAAATGCTCTATATGGCCTGAAACGTATGCCAAAAAAATTTGGGATGATTTAGAGCATTTTAAATTTTTGCGCGCGCGTAAACGCGCGGACGAGCGCGCACACGCGCATTTGCGCACGTTTTTTGACCTGAAATTGACCGGACGGATATTGATCTTAATCGCAATAAATATGAATGAAAAATTACTTTCCGTTATGAAGATATGATCATTAGTTGATTTTCACAAAATGGCGCCTGGATGACGTCACGATAAATTTGAGTCTTCGAAAAGTCACGCAGTTCTAAGTTAGACTAAGATCTATCATCATGGCAAGTTTCATGATAATGGCTTTATTCAGTCTTGAGATATCCTGCGAACAAATTCGAGGAAGAATAATAATAAATAATAATAAATAAATAAATAAATAAATAAATAATAAAAATCTTGACGAAATCAAAAGGTGATACGTAGACTTCGTTACGTATCACCTAACTAGACTTTAATTCGTCATTTTGACGAATTAGGTGATACGTGCTATTTTGTTGTCATGAAAGTGTGCCGATGATGATCTAATGATAATGATCATGAATACGATAAAGACCATGATTAAGAGTGGTATAGCGCCCCCTTTAGGTATTCGATAGAGATTTGTAGAATCAGGATTTCAGAAAAAGTCGCCTAACACGCTAACTAAGAAAATTCTGACATGTCGCCTTTAATTGAAATTTTCACTATGATGATGTCATCGTAATGATAAATGATGTACGTCAATATTGTAGATAATTTTTTAGCTACACCGTATCAAAAGTTGGGAGAACATAGAGTACAAATAAGCTAGATAGTGCTCAAAGATCAATGTCATGAAGATTCATGATGTGAACGAAATTCACCTCCCTTAGGCATAACACGCAAATTAAGAAAATTCTAAAATGTGGCCTTTAATTGAATTTTGTACTATGATGACGTCAATGAAATAAAAAGTAGTGTGTATTTATCTTGAAGGCAATTGCCTCAACTACAAGATACCGACATTTGGAAGAAAATCAGTCAATTTATGAGAAATACACTAAATTTTCCATAAATATAATGACGTCACAAAATGCAATTTTGTATTTTGACTTTCAAGGCCATTATGATGACGTCAAGATGTATTTAATGGCCTAATAAGATATAAAATCATATCTCCGACTCATAATGTATCTAAATATGAAGGAAAAAATGGCAGTGCTTATTCATCCCGATGTACTTTTTATAGGCATGTTTTTGCCCATATATGCAATGTAATACATGAGCTCGCACGCACGGATATTTTTCTTCAACGGACGCTCATTCCGTTATTAGTAGTGATAAAGAGATGAACATGGTATCAAATTGTTCAGAAAAATAAGAGGAATATCCTGTCAAAACAAATTGAGGGGTAATTATTTTTCGTTCGGCCGTGACGAACGAAAATGTCCAAAAATGCGTGTTTTGCGCGATTTTTTATGAAATGGTTATAATGGCCTAGAACGTATGCAAAAAAAAAATCAGACGATTTTGAGCAATTAAACATTTTACGCGCACGTTAACGCGCGCACAAACGCGTACGCGCATTTTTGCGAGCATTTATTGACCTGAAATTAACCGGACAGATATTGACCTTGATCATGATAAATATGAATGAAAAATTACTTTCCGTTATGAAGATATGATCATAAGTTGATTTTCACAAAATGGCGCCTGGATGACGTCACGGTGATCTTGAGTCTCTGAAAAGTCACGCAGTTCTAAGTTAGACTAATATCTATCACCATTACAAGTTTCATGATAATGGCTTTATTCATTCTTGAGATATCTTGCGAACAAATTCGAGGAAGAATAATAAAAATAAACTAGACATATAATACTTGTTTGGAACAAGTATAGGTGGGCTGGTCAACTAACATTTGAGACAAAATAGAGCAAAAATAAGCGACATACTGCTTACAAATTCTTAAAAGACAATATCATGTAGATTCATAACGTGAACTAAATTCACCTTCTATAGGCATAACACGCAAATTATGAAGTTTTTGACATGAGGCCTTTAATCAAAATTTTCACTATGATGACGTCATCAAAATGAAAAATGGTTATTACTGCGCTTGTAGAGAATTTTCTTAGCTACAACATATCGAAATTTGGAAGAAAATTGATCAATATTTACAGAGATACAATAAATTTTACATAAATATGCTGACGTCATAATATGCAAATTCGTATTTTGAGTTCCAAGGCCATTGTGATGATGTCACGATACACTTAATGGCCAAATGAGACATGAAATCATATCTCCAACTCATACTCTATCTAAATATGAAAACAAATTGAAGATCACGGTTCATTCCATAGAGCTATAACGGATTTTGTATAGGCATGTTTTTGCCCATATTTGCTATGTATTAAAAGACCTCGCGCGCACTGACATTTATCTTGAATTTACGCTCATCTTGTTCATAATGGTCATAAAGAGATAAACATGGTATCAAATTCCTTGAAAAAATATGAGAAATATCATGAAAGAAAAAAAAATGGCGATTCTATGTTTTGTAATGGTGTTACGCGCGAAAACGCGCGCGCATGCTCGTACGCGCGATATTTTATAAAATGCTTAAAATGACCTGAAACGTATGCAAAAAAAAATTGAGACAATTTTGAGCATTTAACATTTTTGCGCGCGCATTGACGCGCGGACGTACGCGCACGCTCGCGTTTTTTGACCTGAAATTGACCGGACGGATATTGACCTTGATCATGATAAATATGAATGAGAAATTACTTTTGGTTATGAAGATATGAACAAGAGTTGATTTTCAGAAAATTTCACAAAATGGCGCCTAGATGACGTCAACAGTCAAGGTCAAGGTTGAAAACGTTATTGTGATTTCTCTATATGCCTATACATATGTGTGCCAAATTTCAAGTTATTTGATTGATCCATTTTCAAGTTATCTTGTGAACAAAAAAGTGGCGAGAATTAAGAAAAATAAATAAATAACTAGACATATAATACTTGTTTGGAACAAGTATAGGTGGGCTGGTCAACTAACATTTGAGACCAAATAGAGCAAAAATAAGCGACATACTGCTTACAAATTCTTAAAAGACAATATCATGTAGATTCATAACGTGAACTAAATTCACCTTCTATAGACAAAACACGCAAATTATGAAGTTTTTGACATGAGGCCTTTAATCCAAGTTTTCACTATGATGACGTCATCAAAATGAAAAATGGTTATTACTGCGCTTGTAGAGAATTGTCTTAGCTACAACATATCGAAATTTTGAAGAAAATTGATCAATATTTACAGAGATACAATCAATTTTACATAAATATGCTGACGTCATAATATGCAAATTCGTATTTTGAGTTCCAAGGCCATTGTGATGATGTCACGATACACTTAATGGCCAAATGAGACATGGAATCATATTTCCGACTCATACTCTATCTTAATATGAAAAAAAATTGAGGATCCCGGTGCATTCCAAAGAGCTATAACGGATTTTGTATAGGCATGTTTTTGCCCATATATGCTATGTATTAAAAGACCTCGCGCGCACTGACATTTATCTTGAATTTATGCTCATCTTGTTAATAATGGTCATAAAGAGATAAACATGGAATCAAATTCCTTGAAAAAATATGAGAAATATCATGAAAGAAAAAAAAATGGCGATTCTATGTTGTGTAATGGTGTTACGCGCGAAAACGCGCGCGCATGCTCGTACGCGCGATTTTTTATAAAATGCTTAAAATGACCTGAAACGTATGCAAAATAAATTTGAGACAATTTTGAGCATTTAATTTTTTTGCGCGCGTACTGACGCGCGGACGTACGCGCACGCGCGCGTTTTTTGACATGAAATTGACCGGATGGATATTGACCTTGATCATGATAAATATGAATAAGAAATACCTTTTGGTTTTGAAGATATGATCATGAGATGATTTTCAGAAAATTTCACAAAATGGCGCCTAGATGACGTCATCAGTCAAGGTCAAGGTTGAAAACTTTACTGTGTTTTGTCCATATGCCTATACATATGTGTGCTAAATTTCAAGGCATTTGATTGAGCCATTTTTAAGTTATATTGTTAACAAAAAAGTGGTTAGAAATAAAATAAATAAATAATAAAAATAATAATAAAGGCAATTTTAACAAAATTATAAGGTGGTCTGTATAGATACAGCCCACCTGATAATAATAAAGGCAATTTTAACAAAAATATAAGGTGGTCTGTATGATATACAGCCCACCTGATAATAATAAAGAAAAATCTTGACGAAATCAAAAGGTGATACGTAGAACTTCGTTACGTATCACCTAATAAATAAATAATAAAGAAAAATCTTGACGAAATCAAAAGGTGATACGTATATTTCATACGTATCACCTAAATAATAAAGAAAATCTTGACAAAATCAAAAGGTGATACGTATATTTCATACGTATCACCTAACTAGACTTTAAATCGTCACTTTGACGAATTAGGTGATACGTATGCTATTTTTGTATCATGAAAGTGTGCCGATGATGATCTAATGATAATATTTATAAATACGATAATGATGATATTGATGATGATTTTTTTGGTTTTAAATGACGATGGCCATGATTAAAAGTGGTATAGCGCCCCCTTCAGGTATTCGATAGAGAATTGTAGAATCAGGATTTCAGAAAGAGTCACCCCCATATACGCCTAACACGCAAACTAAGAAAATATTGACATGTCGCCTTTAATTTAAATTTTCGCTATGATGTGGTCATCAAAATGATAAATAATGTACGTTAATCTTGTAGATAATTTTCTTGGCTACAACATATCAAAATTTAGAAGAAAATTGATCAATATTTGTAGAGAAAAAAAATCATTTCTCGTAAATAGGCTGACGTCATAATATGCAAATTCGTATTTTGACTCCCAAGGCCATTTTAATGACGTCAAGATGTACTTAATGTCCAAATGAGATATGAAATCACATCTCCGACTCATACTCGTTCTTAATTTGAAAAAAGTTGGCGGTAAACAAACGTTCCAAAGGGCTATAATGGACTTGTTATAGGCACGTTTTTGCCCATATATGCTATGTATTGCAAAAATCGCGCGTACGGACGGTTATCTTGAACGGACGCTCATTCCGGTATTAATAGTGATGAAGAGATAAACATGGTATCAAATTGTTCGGACAAATATGAGGAATATTCTGTCAAATGTTTTTGCTGAGGAATTATTTTCCGTTCGGCCATGACGAACGAAAACGTGCAAAAATGCGTGTTTTGCGCGAATTTTTATGAAATGCTTAAAATGGCCTAAAACGTATGCAAAAAAAATTTAGGACGATTTTGAGCAATTTGAAATTTTACGCGCGCGTAAACTCGCGCACCTACGCGTACGCGCATTTTTGCGCGCATTTATTGACCTGAAATAGACCGGACGGATATTGATCTTAATCATGATAAATATGAATGAGTAATTACTTTTCGTTATGACGATATGATCATAAGTTGATTTTCACAAAATGGCGCCTGGATGACGTCACGATAACTTTGACTCTCTAAAAAGTCACGCAGTTCTAAGTTAGACTAAGATCTATCATCATGGCAAGTTTTATGATAATGGCTTTATTCAGTCTTGAGATATCCTGCGAACAAATTCGAGGAAGAATAATAATAAACTAGACATATAATACTTGTTTGGAACAAGTATAGGTGGGCTGGTCAACTAAAATTTGAGACAAAATAGAGCAAAAATAAGCGACATACTGCTTACAAATTCTTGAAAAAAAATATCATGTAGATTCATGACGTGAACTAAATTCACCTTCTATAGGCATAACACGCAAATTATGAAGTTTTTGACATGAGGCCTTTAATCAAAATTTTCACTATGATGACGTCATCAAAATGAAAAATGGTTATTTCTGTGCGTGTAGAGAATTGTCTTAGCTACAACATATCGAAATTTTGAAGAAAATTGATCAATATTTACAGAGATACAATCAATTTTACATAAATATGCTGACGTCATAATATGCAAATTCGTATTTTGAGTTCCAAGGCCATTGTGATGATGTCACGATACACTTAATGGCCAAATGAGACATGGAATCATATTTCCGACTCATACTCTATCTAAATATGAAAAAAAATTGAGGATCCAGGGGCATTCCAAAGAGCTATAACGGATTTTGTATAGGCATGTTTTTGCCCATATATGCTATGTATTAAAAGAGCTCGCGCGCACTGACATTTATCTTGAATTTACGCTCATCTTGATAATAATGGTCATAAAGAGATAAACATGGTATCAAATTCCTTGAAAAAATATGAGAAATATCATGAAAGAAAAAAAAATGGCGATTCTATGTTTTGTAATGGTGTTACGCGCGAAAACGCGCGCGCATGCTCGTACGCGCGATTTTTTATAAAATGCTTAAAATGACCTGAAACGTATGCAAAATAAATTTGAGACGATTTTGAGCATTTTTAAATTTTGCGCGCGCACGGACGCGCGGACGTACGCGCACGCGCGCGTTTTTTGACCTGAAATTGACTGGACTGATATTGACCTTAATCATAATAAATATGAATGAGAAATACCTTTTGGTTATGAAGATATGATCATGAGTTTATTTTCAGAAAATTTCACAAAATGGCGCCTAGATGACGTCATCAATCAAGGTCAAGGTTGAAAACTTTGCTGTGCCTTGTTCATATGCCTATACATATGTGTACCAAATTTTAAGATATTTGATTGAGCCATTTTCAAATTATCTTGCACACAAAAAAGTGGGTCGAAATAAGAAAAATAAATAATAAAGAAATAAAGGCAATTTTAACAAAATTATAAGGTGGTCTGTATTAGATACAGCCCACCTAATAAATAAATAAATAATAATAATAAAAATCTTGACGAAATCAAAAGGTGATACGTCTACGTACGTATCACCTAATTATAGTTAATCAGCAATACAAGTTCACTTACCACCTTTACAAATTGACTACCTCACTGCCCTTAAAGACCTACTAATAATTTCAACAAATTCCCGGGAGGCTGCATTATAGCATGCCCAGTATAGGCCTATGCATACTCTCCCCTCCTCTCGCTCAAACCCTCTTTCATCTAGACCTAGGGATTATTCTCGTCTCTATCTCTGCATGCTCTCACGTCTTCTACCTCAGTCACACCGCCGAACCGACTTCAGGCCGACTCCAAACGGTTATGTTTTTTTTATCATTAGGGTAGGCCTATTGTAATCAATGATCAAATCATGAATTTGCAAACGATGCCCCACTTCCCTGGTTGAACTTATTCCCCTTCTTCTATCCCTCAATCCGCCTATAACATTACTCTCTACGTTCACAAGGCGTTCATGATAAATGTCATCCTCTAAACAGACATTTTGTTTACAGTTAAAATATTTATATTTACAATGATTAATAATTTTTTTTTGCATGACTTCACTGTATTTGTCGATGCAGAAAGATAATGCTCAAAAGAAATGATTCATGCTCTGCTTTGTCATACCTAAACATACTTTGGATGTTGTTGTACAAAGTAGCATCGGACAAAATATTTGCTTCAATACCTCATTTCTAAGACTGCTTAAATGCAAAGTCAGATCAAAAATTCAATTTTATTGACGAACATTCAAACACATGCCTATCATGCTTATATTTCACTTCATTCAATCTATTTATTTAATTAAACACGGTCACTCCACTCAGCCTCAACGGCCGTTTTTCAGAAAGTCCGTAAAATGAATACAAATATACATGTTATACGAACAAAATCCAGTGACAAAATACAACAAACCACAACATTTGCAAACATAAACTAATAAAATCAAAACAAAGAAAACATAATAGGCATGAGTAACATATAGAAATAAGCATGAAAACGAAAGAAATTAAATCAAACATAGATCATCATAATGTACAAAATGGTTATTATTAACAATAATATATCAAAATTAAAATATATATCATTACATGTTATGATGTATTATGATATTTCGTTTCTATGCGCTTCGAAAGTTCTTTGAATATTGTTGTTTTTGAGTTGATTTCTCGGAACACTTTGCGAGCTCTGTATTCAAGAATTTCGAATATCAAAGCTAATCATGAGCTCTGGTATATGGGAAACGTATGTCGAGAGAACATGACTATACTTAATTCTGGATTGTTTATCCTGCATTATATTAATTGTTTGAACCAGTAAAATAAAATAAAAACTCACATAAACTTGCTGTAAATCATAAAAAAAGAAAAAAGCAACTCTCATTTGCACATGGTGTCGAGCCTACTCACCTTGATGTCATTACATTTCTATGCTCATTACTCAGTCCCTATACATTTTCTACCAAAATCGTTTGTCACATGCCAATTCTATGTAATCTCGAACGTTCAGTGTATTAAGTTTTGTTGGATTCTAGCTGTGACAATATATTTTCCATCATTGTAAGTACAACTCGATGCCCATTGTATTATTATCTAAATCTGACAGTTTACCCCGAGTGAATTTGGAACAGTTCTCGTACTCTCATTTACAAAGACCGTACGCACGAAATCATTAAAAAAAAACGAAACAAAAGTAAACAGGAAACTAACAAATAAACAAAATTAATTCTTATTACTGGCTAGAAGAATGAGAATCTGTAAGACATAATATATTTCGAGTTAGATTACATCGTTAAACGTGTTCGCAAACTAAAGCCAAAGTACGGATAGTAAATCATCTAATCATAATGATTAAAGAGTAACAAACCCATAAAACCATAACAAAACAGATATGTGATTATTTTTTATTACGTAAATAAACATATTGACATGTCAATTTGAATTTCAAGTTAAACTCAATGTGGAGGTTGTAGACTGCAATATGTAATCAAACATCACCTTTGTTTTGATTTAACGATGTAACAACAAACAAAATTCAGAAATGAATTGGAATTTTCAAACAAGATGCATGAAGATCGATGAAAAATAAATTCAGACAATTTTTTGGTCTAATAAGCATGTCGAAAAATAACTGGCTCAGACTCTTAAGAAATGGTTGATAATCAATCATCAATATATCAACAAATGCCGAATAAATAATAATAATAATAATAACAGATTAAAAAATAACTTCCAGGCATCATATTCACTGACAACTACTCACATTTAGATATGAGACCGAGTGTTTTACACGGGGTCGTCAGTCGGTATTATATATACTTAACTTGATTTATTTGTCGTTGCTTATCACTCTATTAAATTTAGTTTAGTATGTATATGTATCATTATATTTGTGGAAATTAAGTTTTTTTTTTGGAAGTTATATTAAGGATCACATCATTTTGAAGTGGCCACACCGTCAGAAGAGTTATCCAACCACTAATTTTGATTGGATTTCATTACAAGTAGGAGTGGATTCAAATCCAAAATAAGTGAGCCCTAATAATGCGACTCCTAAAAGCGGAATTCCTCTCCTCTGCATTAACAGTTTATATAGTAGTCTGATTCTACATGTATAAGAATCAATTCCAGCATTACCAGAACTTCAAAGCCGCGTTTCGGTTACTCAAAAGTAAACTTGAGATCAGTGTCCGCCATCTTGTTTTTATACCATTCATCAAAGGCTTCATTCTGTGCCACGGTGAAGAAGTTCTTCCAACGACCACTTACACCTTGATAACAGAGAGAAGACGAGTAAAAAGAAGAAAAACATTCGAATGTAATCTAGTACCGCATTAAAAATATCCCTGTAAAAATTATTTCATGAATAATAATAATAATAATAATATTTAATTTTAATAAAGCGCTTAATAGAAATGTCTCTAAGCGAACACGTTACCCTAAGACTTTCAAAATCATCGTATAGGGGCAATTCATGAAACAGCCTGACCATGACTCGAAATTGCATGATTTCTATGGTGTAAACAATAAGACACTGAAATGGCCTTTGAGTGGATCTCCAAAGACTTTGGGATCTGTTTTTTTTTTTAATTTACGTTCACCTAGCAGCATAAAACAACATGAAATGTTTAAATAGCAAGGCACATGACCCAATTGTAAAGAAATTCTCCCAATTAAGACTTAGGCATAATACCTCAAGCACACCAACAAAGCCAACACCACACTGACAGCAGTGTAGAGTTGGTGTTGTCATTTCAGGTCAAGCGCCTTATTATTGCAGACTATTCATATTCATGTTATTGCCAGATCACATTAGAGGTAACACCAACAGTATACTAGACAAAGTTTGAATCATCACTCAGTTTCATAAAGGTGTATTTTGAGGAAATTTATTTTTTTTGATTGATTCTACTTTTTGGAGTTGACCATAGTTCCACCACAGTCATGGATATGACTCAGAGCAAAGCAACAACAATATCTCATGCAATTGCATCATTATTGGTGAGGAGTTTTAACTGAAGAGACAATGTTTGTTTTTAATTTATGTGTGGCTTACTGTTGCACAGGCCATTCTTTACAACTTCTGCCAGTCTGACAAAGAAGAAACCCTATTGAGACTAGGGTCTCTTAGGTCACCGGAATGGAATCCTAAGTGTCGCATTATTATGGGTGAAGATTATTGGCAAAGCAGCAGGATTCTATTATAGTAACTCAGATTCAACTTTCTAAATTTTGCTTTGTTGTGATGTTCATCAAAACCAGAGCCTTCTCTATAGCACACTGCTTTATCTCAGTGATGATTCCCACCCACCTTCATCCAAAAGCCAGAAACCTAGGTGTGATCGTCAGACTGTTCCTGTGGCATACTAGTATGCGGCAAGTCTGCAGCAAAATTTCATCCTGCCGCAGATCTGCCGCAGACTGTTCCTGTGGCATAGTATGCGGCAAGTCTGGAGCAAAGTTTCATCCTGCCGCAGATCTGCCACAGACTGTTCCTGTGGCATACTAGTATGCGGCAAGTCTGCAGCAAAATTTCATCCTGCCGCAGATCTGCCGCAGACTGTTCCTGTGGCATACTGGTATGCGGCAAGTCTGCAGCAAAATTTCTTTCTGCCGCATACTTCGGCATACTCTTTGCCGCAGACTTTTAGTCTGCGGCAGGTTTGCGGCAGATCTGCGGCAGGTCTGCGGCATACTTTTCACTTTCCTATGGGATTACTTTATTAAAGTGCCCCTTTGTAGGTGCCCTTTTTGTTCCCCCCCCCCCCCCTCTCCTCTAATTTGTTAGTCGCTCTGCCGCTCCTGCTTCCATGTGTAGGCATTATGAAGAATTATGAAGATTTATGATTAATTCTTGAGAAGAACAATGAGGACGTACATCCGTGAACTCGAGAATAATATGAGCTTCTGACCTTCTGTACTCAGATGTCAGGTAGTACCTACTGTCAGCTCCTGGTTTTAGGCTGAACCTTTTGTCCCCCCACCCCAGTGGTCTGTGTGTCCTTGTTGATGGTTTCTTCAATTCTGGTCGACTGGGATTCTGCCAAAGAGGTCCTACCAAGTTGTACAGAAAATCTCTGGCCCTGCATGAATTGTTCATGCACATCTGGGTGATCAATTGGCCAGCCGGGACATTTGTACATATTATACTATAGTAGAGAAGAAAGCGTGCTTAGTTCAGTTTGTCGTCGGCGAAGCACCAGGGAATCATTGCACGAATGAAAGCGAGGTGCAGCACCCATGCAGACACCCTCTCTAGATGCCCGAACCAGACCTAGCATAACCTTGACGATGTCCACATACATCCAGAAGGCCGAGAGGGTCCCATTCTCCAGTATCAGGTAATCAAGGTAGACATCAAACAGCTTGAAGATGGGCTCAAAGGACTGGTTCTCAATCATCTCACAGCCAGCAGCTTGAGAAACATCTTCACATAGGCTGTTCACGACTCTAAGGCTTTCTTCCAGGTGAACCTGGTCATCAGTGTGGTTAGTTTCTAGACAGGGTAGGAAGCCTTTCCACGCCTGTCGCATAAATTATGCCTCGTACAACAACTTTACTGCACGGTTGTACTTGCAGCATTCAATCACTCCAGCTACAGAGCCAATGTCAGTGACACCTGACTCTACACATAGGTCCCTCAGTCCAGCATCTTGAAACATCTTCTCAATGGGTGACCACAGTGTGCATATGCCAAGAGATATACATCCCAGGGACTTCACAGTTTGTATACAATAACAAACAAATGGTCATTATTGTGATGAATCTGTGCTGGTTCCAACATTGCATACAATCAAATGAAGTTTTTTAGCATCTAATGTAGTCATGACAATGTTATATCTTTCTAAACCCTAAGAAACAGCTTGTAATATGCAGTGGCAGAATACTTTTATGGTCATTTTACTCTGATTTTATGCAAATGTATGAAAAATAGCAGTGATGTCCTATGTTAATGTCCAAAATAATGCTTTAGCTGTGTTCCCTGTGCCTGAAAACCTGGGTATAGACACCAAAATGAACTTTCAACACCTCTCCAATCCCAAGATATAGCCAAAATATGGCATATAGTACCATACAGGGCATCTTGTTAACTCTAATTCATGTTGCCATGGTAATAAAGGGAATGTACTATATAACATATTCTTGGCTTATATGATGTATTAGTCATATAGTTGTTTCATTAAATTGGAAAGGGGACTTTAACTTGTCTTGAAAGGGCATATTGTCTAATATGTTACTGAAAATACGCCAAAATCCTTGATTTTAGGCCATTCTGGGGTCGTTACTATGGCAACCGTTATAAATGGTAATGTAATTTGCATTTCATTACTTTTCTTTATGGTGAGGTATTCTAAACTTTTATTCTGTGGGCCTGTAAACCTGGGTATAGACACCAAAATAAACTTTCAACAGCTCTCCAATGCCAAAATATAGCCAAAATAGGGCATATAGTACCATACAGGGCATCTTGTTAACTCTAATTCATGTTGCCATGGTAACAATGGGAAGGTACTAAATAGCATATTCTTGGCTTATATGATGTATTAGTCATATAGTTGTGTCATTATTTTGGAAAAGGGACTTTAACTTGTCTTGAATGAGTATATTGTGTAATATATTACTGAAATTACTCCAAAATCCTTGATTTTAGGCCATTCTGGGGTCGTTACCATGGCAACCGTTATAAATGGTGATGTAAATTGCATTTCATTGCTTTCCTTTATGGTGAGGTATTCTGAACTGTACATTTTTACGCATTCAAAAGTGTTTTTATAATTTTTAAATGACTTTAACTGTTTCTTCGAATAATACCGGTTTTGGTCTAGTGTTGCCATGGAAACTGCTGATTATATGACTAAGCTGTACATTCGGAAATGCTATCATAACTTTTTACACGTATATATGCCCAACAAACAAAAAAAAAGTACAAAGGTTTTGCCACCTCTGATGGTACCAATATCTGGTCTGGCCCATGGACTAATATGGTCAGAATATGGCGATGGATAAATTTGTTTCGGGGAAGTACAGGCTACTTAGTGCAGCGGCTTAGCAAGAAAATTGTGCACTTTTTGAGAAAAGCATGAAACTTCTAGCATAGTTTGCTTTCACCATAAGATTTATTTTCAGATGTGGAGGGAAGTCAGATTTGACCTCTAATGAACCTGAGAGGTCAAATCCAAAATGGCCGCCAGTCCACATGGTCTAATGTACAAATACGCTTAACTTTTGCACCAAATAGTCCAGAAAAAACGTTTAAGCATGGAGATAAATACATTTTATCTCCATGGTTTAAGGTGTCATTTCCAACTAACTTGGGAGATGCCAATTCATTTGGTAATACTTTTGAGATCGCCAGAACTCAGGGTGTTGCATTTAGGTCAAGGTCAAGGTCAAAATTGACTAAAAATAGCAAGTTTTGAATGGTTACAAAAAGAATTCCCATTCATTTTCATTTATTCTCCCCTATGTTTTCAAATTTCTTAAGTAATGGTTCACCTGTATAGTCCCCCACCTTAATCCCTTTCAGTTAGTTTATTTCAAAATTTGATTTGACCTCTGATGACCCTGAGAGGTCAAATCCAAAATGGCGCCTCCAGTCCGCATGGTCTAATTGTACAAACGCTTAACTTATGAACCAAATAATCCAGAAAAACGTTTAAGGTGTCATTTACAACTAACCTGGGGATGCCAATTCATTTGGTAATACGTTTGAGATCGCCAGAACTTAGGGTTTTGCATTTAGGTCAAGGTCAATGTCAAAATTGACTAAAAATAGCAAGTTTTGAATGGTTAAAAAAGGTTAAATCTCATTTATTTATCATTTTTTCTCCCCTATGTACTCAAATTTCTTTAGGAATGGTTCCCCTGTATAGTCCCCCACCTTAATCCCTCTCAGTTAGTTTATTTTCACAATTTGATTTGACCTCTGATGACCCTGAGAGGTCAAATCCAAAATGGCCGCCAGTCCGCATGGTCTAATGTACAAACACGCTTAACTTATGAACCAAATAATCCAGAAAAACGTTTAAGGTGTCATTTCCAACTAACCTGGGGATGCCAATTCATTAAGTAAAACTTTTGAGATCGCCAGAACTCAGGGATTTGCAATAAGGTCAAGGTCAAGGTCAAGGTCATATTAGGCCAAAAAAGTGTCGATGTTTTTTTGTTGTCATTATTTTTAAAAATAATAAAAAGACCCATGTACCACCACTTTGACTATCCAGGGCCAACTTTTTTAGCGCTGCTTATCGGCCGGTTCTCTGCTTACTTTATAGCACTGCTAACCGTAAGCACACGGAAAATTAACATTACGCTTCTTACTGGGCGAAAATGAATTTTGTAACAATGCAAATCCATTGTGAACGCGCAAGGTGGACGCCTTGTTTTCTTGCTAACCTGCTTAAGCAATTTTTCTGCTACAGTTATAGCACGAAAATTTGCTTACCGGTAAGCAGCTTTCTGAAATTGGGCCCAGAAGACCAAAAAAGCTATTCCAAATACGACCTAAAACCTGTTCATTACCACAGCTATAGATATCCACATGAATTTAGCACTGTCCACAACTTATGAATATCCTAATGGTAACGATCAAAATCTAACAGTCTCCAGAACAAGAGCACAGTTCAGTGTACGGGAGAGGGGTCCAAAGAGGCAGCCACCCAGTTGTTTCGTTTGTCCAGCCCAAGTCAGATGGCTCTGGCATCTCTGGATTCTTGGCCACTATCTGGTTCCAACAGTTGGCCTGGTAGCAAGTGCGCTTGATGTGCTGCTTGAGTGCTGCCTGGGTTGGAGGAAAGTTCTCTAGGTTTCTAGACTTGTTTCCTGGCATCATTCACTATCATGCTCTCATTGGTTCGGTCGTATCAGCACCACAAATCGCTCTAGCAGTAACATTGATCCTTCATTGAGGCTCACTAGGCAAGGAGTTCACTGAAGGAATCATTCACCTCTGGGAAAGACTTCTAAGTTTCCCATGCAGTCTTCTTTCCTCTGAATGCAGAAACAGTGTCACACCCGGTGAACGCATGAAAGAATGAGAAAGTCACACATTGCGTCGGACTCATGGTGGCAACTATTTAGTGCAAAGCTATGTACCGAAAGCTTGATCTGACACCAAAAGCGATCCACAGCATCAGGAGCTGTCTTGCTGAATGAAGCCACGGCTAGTACAACCGCATCCCGGCCCCCAACTCAGTGTTATTTAGGGTACGCATATGCGTGTTCCAACCGACCCCCCCTCCCTTTTCAGCAAAAGTCCGGTGTGTAAAGTCAATACGGCTCGACCTTTTTCTTTTGTATACGAGCCTTTTTCAGCATCCCCCCCTTTTCAGCAAAACGCCGGTGTGTAAAGTCAATACGGCTCGACCTTTTTCTTTTGTTACGAAAAGGACATTTTGGCAACACGCATGCGGTCATTTTGAAACCTGAGTGGGGGGGGGGGGGGGGGGGGGGGCCGGGAACCGCATCAGTACCAACAGTACGTATTGTTACCCTTTTACACCCTTTTTGCACAGCATCTGTCTGCCACATGCAGAAGTAGACGAGTGTTTGAGTTTGAGTTTGAGTTTATTGATTTCACATTTCACATGCAGAAATAATACAGATAACAAAATATACATAAAAGACATATTGTTTCATAATTTAAAAAAAAAATGATTATATTAATTGACAAGGTAATCATCACATATGTTTGACAACTAATATCATTTAAAGGAAACCCAGACAAAAGTACAAACTGTGAAATGTGCAGAAACGTATAGAAAAGCAGAGCTTGTAAAGAATAGGTTCCTGGGAGACTTGAAAAATAACAGGGACAGAAAATGTTTACTGTAGAGAGAGGTACACAATTAAAGTTAAGACGGCAGTGTCAGCCTATCCCCGTGCAAGCATGGAGCAAGGCCTTCCAAGTGTGACTCAGCAGGAGAGCAGAGTACTCTACTTCCATCTGTTGCATACAGTTCCTTGCCCTGTGGTAGAGGAAGATGAACTTCTTCGCGTGACAGGAAAGCAAACAATTAGGTTTTGTTCTCATTGACCAGAAGGAAGTCCTTCCAGCTTTATGGCAGCACAGTAGAAGGAGCCACCCTTTTCCTATAGCCCTTTCCCCTTTCCGGCCTTGTTGAGGCTTTCAGGCTAGCAGGTAAGAATACACCCTAGCCAAGGTCGATGCGGATGCTTTTCCAGAGTTGAGCAAAGATGTATGGGGCAAACACTCTTTTTCCATACTCTTGAAATGTTCTTGATGTTCAAGGATTGAGCATTTGAACCACAGCTTCACCATCAATAATTATTGCTTGGGCCACAGGTGCACTATTGTTTTCGGGCACATTTTGATACCAGGCAGCGAAGTAGATCTGCTTCAACTCCAAACCGCATTTTCCTCCAGTTAACAAAGCTGGCGGGGCTGAATGGTTTTCATGGGAGAAGAAATTATCCATATCTCCATCCCGTGTCTGACACGAGATGTACGTCCTCGAAAAGATAACTTTGGCCGGCTGCCGACTAAAAAGTGGCAACTTGTTCGTACGAAGTGTTTGTGTCGTACACTGCTCTAGCCTTTCTGTCACAAACTTTGTGTACTGCTCCTCACCTAGGGTCTCAATCCTTCTCTCCGTTTTAGCCACTTGGGTGTCCATGATATGTCGCTTGTGCCAATGACTAGTAGGTCTTGACTTTGTTCTAGAAATAGATTCCCCATCTCTTTCAGTACTGTCAGAAGTTCCTTAACATCCCTCAGGAATTCTGTCTGCATTCCAGGCTGCTGGTCATGGTGATGTTGTCTAGTGTTAGCAGAACTGTTATTTTGCTTGATGGCCTGTTCCTCAAACTATGTAGTGATCCTTGAAATTACTTAGAACCAAATAAAACACAAAGTAACTTAAAGAACAACTTACCAGTATTATTGAGGAGTAATGGAAAGGGGCAGTTTCCTGACTTGAATTGAGGTTTTTGCCGTTTTCTTAGCTGCCCACTGACCATGCTATGCATATGGTCAGTTACAAGACAAATAATGGTGTGGTGCTATAATTAGTGAAATAAACTAACTGAAAGGGATGAAGATGGGGGACTATGCAGGGAACCACTCCTAAAGAAATTTGGGGACATAGGGGAAACAAATGACAAATAAATGGGAAAACGTTTTGTAAACATTCAAAACATGCTATTTTTTAGTCAATTTTGACCTTGACCTTGACCTAAATGCAAAGTTCTGAGTTCTGGCGATCTCAAAGTATTACCAAATAAATTGGCATCCCCAAGTTAGTTGAAAATGACACCTTAAACGTTTTTCTTAACTATTTGGTTCATAAGTTAAGCATGTTTGTACAATTAGACCACTGTTGCGGACTGCCGGCCATTTTGGATTTGACCTCTCAGGGTCATCAGAGGTCAAATCAAATTGTGAAATAAACTAACTGAAAGGGATTAAGGTGCGGGCTATACAGGGGAACCATTCTTAAAGAAATTTGAGAACATAGGAGAGCACAAATGACAAATAAATGAGATTTAACCTTTTTTAACCATTCAAAACTTGCTATTTTTAGTCAATTTTGACATTGACCTTGACCTAAATGCAAAACCCTGAGTTCTGGCGATATCAAACGTATTTCTAAATGAATTGGCATCCCCAGGTTTAGTTGGAAATGACACCTTAAACGTTTTTCTGGATTATTTGGTTCATAAGTTAAGCGTGTTTGTACAATTAGACCACTGTTGCGGACTGGAGGCGCCATTTTGGATTTGACCTCTCAGGGTCATCAGAGGTCAAATCAAATTGTGAAATAAACTAACTGAAAGGAATTAAGGTGGGGGACTATACAGGGGAACCATTTCTTAAGAAATTTGAGAACATAGGGGAGAATAAATGAAAAATTAATGGGAATTCTTTTTGTAACCATTCAAAACTTGCTATTTTTTAGTCAATTTTGACCTTGACCTTGACCTAAATGCAAAGTCCTGAGTTCTGGCGATCTCAAAGTATAACCAAATGAATTGGCATCCCCAAGTTAGTTGAAAATGACACCTTAAACGTTTTTCTTGACTATTTGGTTCATAAGTTAAGCATGTTTGTACAATTAGACCACTGTTGCGGACTGCCGGCCATTTTGGATTTGACCTCTCAGGGTCATCAGAGGTCAAATCAAATTGTGAAATAAACTAACTGAAAGGGATTAAGGTGCGGGCTATACAGGGGAACCATTCTTAAAGAAATTTGAGAACATAGGGGAGAACAAATGACAAATAAATGAGATTTAACCTTTTTTAACCATTCAAAACTTGCTATTTTTTAGTCAATTTTGACCTTGACCTTGATCTAAATGCAAAACCCTGAGTTCTGGCGATCTTAAAAGTATAACCAAATGAATTGGCATCCCCAAGTTAGTTGAAAGACACCTTAAACGTTTTTCTTGACTATTTGGTTTAAAAGTTAAGCGTGTTTGTACATAATAGACCATGCGGAGATGCGGCCATTTTGGATTTGACCTCTCAGTGTCATCAGAGGTCAAATCCGACTTCCCTCCACATCTGAAACTAAATCTTATGGTCTAAACTAACTATGCTAGAAGTTTCATGCTTTTCTCAAAAAAGTGCACAATTTTCATTATTGGGAGCTTATATCCGCTGTACTAACTGTGTTGTCGGTGTATCTTCGTACTTTTAAAGTTAGGTATATAATTAGGTACAGTGTTGTGGAAGATCTAATCAATGTGCGCTACTGTGTATTTGCACCTCAGTCTTAATGCTGGCAGAGTCGAGTTTTTACAGCACCTCCTTCTCAGTTGTATATGTCTCTCCTTAAATGCATAGAGACGATAAGGCAGTGATATGCGCTATACAAAACATTGAAGTATTATTGTAACAGAGCGAACAAATTCGTATTACATTTATACTCCCTACGACCACAAATCGATCAATTTGGAGTCGGGTGGAGTTTGTTTGGCGGCATGACTAGCCCGGTATGTTTTAACCGAACGTACATCTTATCAACGCAAATGTGATTATGAATGATTTAACAGAAGACCATCGTTTCTTTCTTCTTTCACTCCGCTTCTTTGTAAGTCAATCTCTTCATTTCTTCTTTACTTTTAAAGTTCTACGAGGGCTAATGTCAATCGAAGTTTTACGCGTTCTCTGTAGCCCCAATCCTGCGTTTTAGGGGGTTGCTTTTGGCTGTTCTACCAAAAAGAAAACACCTTGCCATGCATTTAGCATATTCATCAAATTCAAAACTATCTACCCCGACACGCCATACGCCATACACACGCTCTCCCACCCTCCCGCCATCCCACTGTATAAATACACATATATACGCACACACCCAAGTTGATTATCCATCGAAATAATATCGTTCACACTGTTAAGTATAGCCGAAAAAAATGTATTATGCGAACTTCATATAATATATACTCAGCCAAAAAAGATAGAAAGTTGACACTATTCATAATTAATATTTCAAATAAAATCCAATATACACTGATTTTTCTTCTTCTTCAAAATAAACGTATTAATCCTCTTTAAGATGAAGTGCAGTTTGAATAATACCATTCACACACGAATAAGCTATCCTTTGACAATTAATGGGCCAGTGAAAGTATATCGGAAACATTTGGCATCCGACCATTCAAATGTTGATGACCATTTTCATCTTGTACAGCCAAACTAAACCAATTAGAGAAAGAGAGAGAGAGAGAGAGAAAAGAGAGAGAGAGAGAGAGAAAAGAAAACAATAACAAGAAACACGAAGGAGAGGCATCTTGACCATGCTGTTCAAAACCATGCAGTCATGGGACTTTAGGTGACATCCAGACGTCAATCATCATCATTTTCAACTCTTTGTTTTCATCAATGAACAAGAATATCTAACAGATACGTTCAATAACGTTTGAATAGCTACTTGCTCTATTTTTGCAATTGTCTTGATCAGACCTTCTAACAGATAAATGAATGTGCCCACCCAAGCGTGAAAGTTCATCTTTATGTCAACTGAAGTTGGTATGGTATTAATTTTCCTTTAATTTGATATATAGTTTTTATGACGGTTTATATGAGATTTTGAACAATAAAGAATGTCAATATTTATATACATTTCTTTTTGTGTGCGTGTGTACGTGTATTGCATGTGATTGCATATGAATTGTTATTTTAAACAAAAGTGATTAAATTTCCCTCCAAATTTATACATACATGATATAAGACTAAATTATCTTTAACCGCACTAAGGCCATATCAAAAAAATATACATGTTTAGCGTCCCCGCCCGCTTCCTTTTTGGGGGCCGCCTCCTATTTTTTTTGTTGACATTTTTTAATTTTTTTTTTTTTTTAAATTGTTTAATTTTTTTTTTTTTTTAAAGAAAAAAACACATGAAAAACACTGCTAAAATGGATCTATTTCTGATTTAAAAAAAAAAAAAAAAAAAAAATTGTCGGCGGCCATCTTGAAAAATAGCCCGACTGTCAGGTAAAATGTACCGAGCGGCCATTTTGAAAGAAAAAAAAGAAGAAAAAAAAGGGCCTCCTCCTTCCTATTTTTCGAAAAAACAGGACGCTAAACATGTTTTTTTTTTAATTTGGCCTAATATGTTATTTTATTTTGTGATCTTAAAGGTGAAATTCAAAGAAAATCACAAATATGTCAACTTATGTATCACTAGAAACTGGTAAGCTAACAGATGGCCATCGTACAAGTTTTAGGTCAACTACATATCGGGTGATTTATAAAAATACAAATACAACCACCCCCATAGCATACGAGAGATTCGCCAGAAAAATAACGATGTTTTAATGACGTCACTATATGGACCAATACTGCCCAAGCAGGCGACACCCCATACAGAATGAACATAATTGCAAACCTATTATTTGTCAAATTATAATGAGTTTAGTGTATATAAATGTAATGGCATGTAAAACCATTCAAAAGGGGATATGACCCGATTCTGATAACTAAAATCTATTGCTTGTAAATACACAGGATAGGGTAACAGGATAATTAACAATCAAAGAAACCAGACTTTCAAATTGAAAACCCTCCAGAATGATATTAAGGACGGCATTTGTTCCCTCTCGAAACGCCGAACATACCGCGGTGTGTGCAGTTGAAAATACAATGGCGTCATATTTTGTTTACAAGCGACAGATTCCTTTATTTTTATATCGCTGCATTTGTCATCAAAATAAAACCATGCGCGGGGTTTAGAGTGGGGCAATAGATTATAAATAGCCTGACGGTAGTGAAGTTAGAGAAAGAACTCAAGAGAAGATTAAAACACAGGCACTGAAAATGTGTGAGATGTCATGGGACCAGGCGCGTACGCAGGGGGGGGGGGGGGGGGGGGTTTGGGGGGTTAACCCCCCCTTTGGTATTTTTATGTGTGTAAACCCCCCCCCCCCCCCCCCAAACCCCCCCTAAAAAAATACTCCCATAGTTGACCTAAAAAAGGTGACCTCACCCCCCCCCAACGGAGCAAAATGTCAAATTTTCAAATTTCGAGACCAAAAAAAAAAAAAAGTGTCCTCTTACCCCCCCCCCCCCCCCCCCCCCCCCCGCTTATTCAGCGATCGGCTGAGTCGTTGCGATTTTTTTGGGACCAAAAAAAAAAAAAAAAAAGTGTCCTCTTACCCACCCCCCCCCCCCCCCCCCCCCCGCTTATTGAGCGGCTGGCTGAGTCGTTGCGAAATTTTCGGCCCGCTTTAAAAATGTTAAAACCCCCCCCTTGAAAAAATCCTGCGTACGCGCCTGCATGGGACATCATCTGCTTGTGCAAATCACGTCAATACTGTGATCTCACACATCTCAGCAGCGTTCGGAGAGCTCTTCAGGTGCTATGCCGGGGCTGTATTTAAGCACTTTATAATTTATAATAATTATTACTTCGAATGTTTCCAAGCATTGAATTTTGAGGTCTAACCTTGTCCAATCAAAGTTTCAACTTTGCAATAATGAAAATAAAGTTAGTTTTTAAAATCAATGAATATCTACTTTAACAATTTAACTGAATTGCAGGGGTTAAAACATAAATTGACAAACAGACTTATTATAGGCCTACTTTTATTTTATATAATGAATTAATTTACGGGTATAATCTTGGTACAGCGACATTTTTTATCAAATAAAATGCTGAAATTACCTTTGTTTAGAAAAGAAAACTCGCCGACCGCTTTTACAAAGTTCCCTTTTCCGCTTTCCGCCATTTTCTTGAATGTGGCTTTCTGTGCGTCAATGTGACTGAACTTCACAACTTTCTGTACGACTTCTTCCGATAGAGGGTGACCAATACCAGATGCGATTTTCTGAATATACTTAGCTGGTTCCTTTGAATGAGAAAACACAACAATAACAACATTAAAAAAATAATTAAAAAACAACAACAAACAAACAAACGAAACAATACAAAACAACACCCCCAAAAAGAAGAAAACGACACGAAAAAAAATTGATGTAGGATGACGTTGGGGAGATGGTTCGTTCAAATTAACGCCAATGTGTTTATCACTTACACCCAGTCTCTCAAGTTTATACCCCTTGTCAAAATAATTATTCATATTAGCCGGATTTTTAAAAAGGTTCTTAGAACAAGCGTATTTATACCTCCGTGACACCGCCAGATCGACTCCAAACAGACGGATCCTTGGCCTTTCAGGATAATGTAAGCGTTTGTCGGTATACTGCCTACCTCGTCGGTGTTACCAGATACCAGGGTAGAGTTCATGTCTGCTTCCACCATCTTTCATTAGGTAAATTCAAGTTCATTCATTTCACATCTCTAATTATACAGTGTATGCAGAAATTAACTATATAAGAAGAACATCGAACGTAAATTAGAATAAAAAGGTATTTTCCCCGTTTTATTTTCACGCTCTGTTCCGGCCCCCCACTTCTATCTTCATAACGATTTATATTTTTTTCTTTTCTTCAGGCAAACGCTTACCAAAGATTCTTTATTGCTATTAATGCTATATAAGCTATTCATGTTCAAAACTCCTCAATACCTGGTAATGTATGTGATATCAAGTGACCAAATACAGGTAGACTTGCAGGGGCGGATCTAGCTTTTTGCTAAGGGGGGGTTTGACCAAAATAATGACGATGCGGAGCATCGTCCACGAGCCGCAAAGCGGCGAGCCGATTTTTTGGGGGGTGTTTATTTGAACCCCGTAAGTGATGTTTTCCTGGCATGTATTAACACAATGGAGACCATAAAAAGCAGTGCATGATAACGTCTTTTTAAATCAAGTAACAGTTTAATACATAGTTATATCCAGAGTTATCATGTGTTTGGTTAAGTTACCAGATGAGTTAAATATCTTCTCACAATATTTGCACTTGAAAGGGTTTCTCTCCAGCGTGCGTTCTTTTTTCTTTCTTTTTTTCTTTCTTTTTTTCTTTTTTTTTCCTTTTTTTTGGGGGGGGGGGGGGGCCGCCCAAGGGGGGGGGGGGTTGCAACCCCCCTAACCCCCCCTCTAGATTCGCTTCTGGACTTGCCAATATACATGTATAATTACCAATTATTTACCTTCTTTAGATCCTCGTAGAAAACAAACGTGACATTGTCATGGTCTTTAAGCTTCCAAAACGAACGAACATGTCCTGGCCAAGGACCCCACCGCACCTCTGATAAACAGATAAATAACAAGAATATACGTCCTGACGTGATAGCATCTTTCTAAAGAAGAACGTATACCTGATTATATTGTATCTTTACAAAGTCTTTTCATCGTCGTGATCGTCGATAAATTCCATGATGGAGAGATCACCTTGCAGGTACGAAGGAAACTTTTCTTCTTTTTATTTGTCAACATCAGCGATACACTCTCATTTTTGGTATGTTTACTTTAAACTTGAGACCTATAAGGCAACTATAAGGATTACAAAAAGCGTAATGATATATGCAACTATTAAATAATAAAAATATAAGATCATAATGACGTATACGATAATGTATTTCTCTAACCATAATCACCTACTTTCTTTATGCTGTTAAATTTTGATTATGTAGTTCAGAGAATTAAAAGCCAAACAGTTATATCAAATGTTCAGTTAGATGAGACTACACACACGCATATTGCAAGGATGTTTTTGGTCGAAATCTGTCAGCTTTTCGATCATATTTCGAGTGTGAGGGCATTTAAAGAGCAATCTATTTTAGGGGACATTTTTGTCTATGATGTTCTTCTAAACTAACACAGAATGCGAAAGCTCACCAATTATTTTTGACCTTTACCTGAACTCAAGTGTATCTTTACATGCTTTAAAAGAAGGAGTCCTCCCCTGGCTAAGTTAAATGCGTATGGGAGGGGGGGGGGGCTTACCGCCAGTGATGAAATCTTCTATCGCCCTGTCCATAGTCAAGGGAACAGCTCGGCTCTTCCCGACGAATTGGAACCGTGATACAATGATATCCTTTGGATTTCGGGCCAGGTAGATGACCTAGGAAGTTGAACATTTTACATTCACACTTAAGCATATATATACAGAGTACAGAAATAGAGCGGATAACAATTGAATATATATATATATATATTATCTCATCATCATGTTATCTTAGTGGAACCAGCTCGTTTATTCCCGACATTTCATGTACACAGAGTAAAGCGTAAAACAATTACATGCATACATACTAAATAAATAGAGTGGATAGAGATTCAAAAAAAGATACAACGTGTTTTCTTTGTGTAAATTTGTTCATTTTCGAAATCACATGTTCTTGTAGTAACATGGACCGAAGTACAAATACAATTTACTTTATTTGGGACGTGCAGTATTAAAGCTTAACCTGTTCAATAATTTCAATAATGTTTATGCTCCTACAAAAAAATTGGAAAAAGAGCCATTTTATAAAATGCTTTTAAATTGGTTGAATACAGTTAAAGAAGATAATGATATTTTGATAGCAGGAGGGGACTGGAATTGTGTTCAAAGTCAGGAAATGGATACACGTGGTATCTCTTCTGCTAATGTTCCGAAGTTTTATTTTAAGAAGTTTAAAAAAGATCACAATTTGGTAGATATTTGGAGACATTTATATCCAGACAAGAGACAATTTACATGGAGGCAGGTGTCTCTCTCTTTATTTTCTAGGTTAGATTATTGGTTAATATCAAAGAAGGTATGCCATTTAGTTCAATCTTCGGATATCCGTCCGGCTTTAAAGTGTGACCATAATGCTATTTCTTTGAAATTGAAATTTAAAATTGTTAAGAGAGGCAAAGGGTTTTGGAAGATAAATAATAATATCTTAGTTGATGCAAAGTATCAGACTGGTGTACGTAATTTGATTAAACAAGTTAAATTGGAATGCATACAATTGTCACCACAAGACAAATGGGAAATATGTAAAGTTAAGATAAAAGAATTTACGATGTCATACTGTAAACAAAAATATAATGTTAAAAAAGATGCCTTTAATAAACTTAAAAAGGAATATGATACCTTGAGTGAACAGTTAGATAGGGATCCAAATGAAGATGTTATTAGTAAGATGAAGGAAGCACAGAAGAACATAGATAAATATTATACACATAAATGTAAAGGGGCGTTTGTCAGATCGCGGTCAAAATGGATTGAAAAGGGTGAGAAGGCAAGCAAATATTTTTTACAGTTGGAAAAGCGCAATGGGCAGAAAAAAGAAATAGAAAGTTTATATGTGAATGGAAAAACTATTAAGGATGATGAAAAGGTTTTACAGGAAATTCATAAATATTTTGAAAAAGTGTATGTTAAGGAATGCACGAATGTTCATGTTGATAACTATTTTAAAGATTTAATTATTAGTACTCTGACCGATGAAGAGGCATCGAAGTGTGAAGGGTTGCTAAGTGAAAAGGAATGTAAAGACGCATTGCAATGTATGGGGAATAACAAAGCCCCTGGAAGCGACGGTCTTAGTGCTGAGTTCTACAAGGTTTTTTGGTTAGAAATTAAAGATTTGGTTATTGCAAGCTTAAATGAGGGGTATCACAAACAAAAATTATCTTCTTCTCAAAGGCAGGGTCTTATTACGTTGTTATTTAAGAAGGGGGATAGGGGTTATTTAGACAATTGGAGACCAATTTCGTTATTAAATAATGATTATAAAATTGCGGCAAGAGTACTGTCTAAAAGACTTCAACATGTTTTATCAAGTATCATTTCAACTGATCAAAGAGGTTTTATGAAGAAAAGATCCGCAGCAGAAAACATACGATTAGTACAAGATGTAATCGACTATTTAAAGACATCCAATAGTTCGGGAATTATATTCTTTTTGGATTTTAAAAAAGCATTCGACAATGTATCTCATTTTTTCCTATTTCATGTACTACGTAAATTCAATTTTAAAGAATCTTTTATATCCTGGATAAAGACCTTTTATACTGACGCCATCGGTCGTGTAATGAATAATGGATGGATTTCAGAAAAGTTACTTATTGGAAGAGGAGTTCGCCAGGGTTGCCCATTATCGGCATTACTTTTTAACATAGTAGTGGAAATATTAGCATGCAAAATAAGACAAAATAAAAACATTAAAGGGATTAATATATTCAGTGTTGATTTAGGTATTGATAGTTTAAAAATTTCCCAATATGCAGATGACACAACATTATTTGTGGAATCTGTTAATGATATACAATATATTATGAATGAAATCAACGACTTTGGAGACTATGCAGGTCCGAAAATAAACTGGAATAAGACAGAAGTTATGAAACTGAATACTGTAGATAATTTTGTTCATGATAATGCCATTATATATACTGATCAACCTGTAAAATATCTAGGAGTATGTAGGCGAAAATAAAAAATTGTTACAAGATTTAAACTGGAATGTAAAAATAGATAAAATTCGAAATGTATTAAATATGTGGAAAATGAGAGATCTTACTTTTTATGGCAGAATAATTGTTTTGAAAATGTTAGCGGCGTCACAAATTGTATATACCGCAACTGTTGTACCAGTACCAAAACATGTTTCACAGATATTGAACAGACTATTATTTCGTTTCTTATGGAACGCCAAAAAAAGATAAAATTAAACGTAATGTAATTATAAATGATATTGAAAATGGTGGATTGAATATGATTGATATTGCTAGTAAAATATCTTCACTTCGTTTGGCATGGATATCTCGTTTTTTTAATGATAATGGCTCTTATTGGAAAAATATGTTTAAATACTGGTCCGACAAAATAGGGGGTTTGCCACTTTGTTTACATTTCAATTGTAACATAAAGGATATGAATTTACTATGCTCTAAACATAATTTGCCAGAATTCTATGTAGATCTTTTTTGTACTTGGTCAGAACTAAAATTCATTGATATGTTTAAAGTAAGAAATATTCCAAATGAAATTATTTGGAAAAATAGTAACATTACCTTTCAAAACAAAATACTGTTTTATCGAGAATGGCAAGAGGCCGGTTTATTGAAAATTCATAATTTGATTACAAATGGTATTTGGAACGATTCTACAATACTAAATACAAAAGTGAAAGCCCAACAGCTCTTATTTGATTTTAAATATACAAAATTAAAGAAAGCATTTCCACAGTGTTGGTTGGATAGATTAAGTTATGAATTTGAACAAGAATGTGATATTTCGAATATGATAGAAATAGAAACAGGGGATAAAGTGAATGTTTTTTTTATGAAAGTTAAAGATTACTATCGTTTGTTATTACGTAATAAGTCAAAAGAACCAAATATCATTTACTTTTGGAATTTCTTTTTAGATTTGGATAATGAATTCGTATGGAAGGATGTATTTTTATTTAAATTAAAGCAAATTCGTATTAATAAAGTTAAACAATTTAATTTCAAGATGATTTATAGGTTTATTGCCTCAAAAGAAAACTTATATAAATGGCAAATTGTTAATAATAATTTATGCAACTCTTGTGGACAAGTTGACTCAACTTTTCATTTTATGTTATATTGCAAGGATGTGACTATGTTTTGGAAAATAATATGTAATTTGATATTTAATCTATTCCAAATAGAAATACAAATAGACCAGAAGATAATAGTTGTAGGAAAGGATATTGGAAACAAGAAATATTCACTTCTGAATATTATTTTAAATTATGCGCAATATGCAATTTATAAATGTTACGTTAAGAAGATTGTTAATGGTTCTGTTTACTACCCACATACTTTGTTTTTTGAATTCAAGTCGTTGCTAAGATTATTTTTAAGATATGAATGTGTTAGCAAAGAAAATAATACTAAGCTGGAAGAATTGTTGAACGTACTTTAATCTTTAACCTATGTTATGTTTCACTCAATTATTGAGCTATTAATGTACAAATGTATTATATTATGGAAATAAAAACCTCGCTTGAGGATAAGAGAAAAAAAAAAATAATTTCAGTGTGTTTTCAAGGTAATAACTTGTTTATCATATTTTGTGAATTTCCTTTACGCGTTTTATTAGCTATTGACTCAAATTATGATCCATGTAACTTTATGTTTTTATGAATCTTTAAACACGGTCCTAAAGGGGCCGCCCGCACTTATCCAAAACGGAGCCCACCTGACTTATTGGCGAGCTAAAAAGAGCATTTTCGACAGGAATACGGCCGGTGTCTGCTCGATCACTGCGGGCTCCGCCACGTTTTTTAGGGGTCGGCCAACGTTTGCAGGGCACCGCGAAACCTTCTCCCAGTTTAGTGATTTTCCAATTGCGAATTTTGAGGTCGCAGGGCTTGTAGACAGATCGCCCGTAAATCGCTCGGGCATCGAAACCATTCGATCGATTATTTAAGACCTTTTTTGGCTTAAAATTTGGACGGAGGTCGGACGAGATGCGCGGCCGCCGTACGGGCTTCCTACTATAACGCCGCCTCCAGTATCTGCCTCGCCTTTTGACAAGGCCTCGTGACTCTGGCTAAGCGGCTGAGATGAGTCTAGATACCCGGAGTGAACGCGCGACCGAGTGACGACCGTCACGAGGCCTTTTGCAATGTAGATATCACTGCTCCGCATGAATTATTCATTGATACATATTAGCATGCCATACGCCAACTTTGGATTTATTGACCAATCAGAACGGCGATCTCTCAGTTGGCTTCGTTCGTGATTCGTTCCATGTAGAGGTCAGTGGTCTTAGCACTTACGTAATAGTTCATAGTAGGTCCATGTTCGTACTACGTAGAGTTTACTGTGTGTGTGTGTGTGTGTTTGTGTGATGGATACTATATGCTGACGTCATGCGAGGATACGTTCGCTGATTGGACGCTACCATTTCGGTAGAGAATTCCAGTCGGAAACAAAGGTTAACATAAGAAATCCAACCTGGATTGATAAAGGCTACATGGCTGCTCTGCTCGCTCTGTCGTTCACTCGGGTTTTCGCGATTAGTCTCTTTTTAGTCGCTCGGCGTCTATCAGACATGTGGCCTTGTTTAAAGGCTAGTATCTGCCGGACTTTTTTTCTTCTTTTTTTGCAATGACGACCTTCGTCATTGCCTTGTTTTCGTTCACATTCTGCCCCATTAATATACTTATCCTCCTTATCGTCCAAAAATCCAATTCGTTTTGCACGTAGTGCTTGTCCTTCCTGGTTAGGTACTTTTCTCAAGTCCTTTTCCCTTCAAATTTCGTAGGCATCATCTCTAGCATCTCATCAAGGTCACCTATTTTTTCGATTTTCGAAATCAGTCATGCATGACCGTCCAGGCGCCATTTTGTCCGTTTCTGGTCCATTTTAAGGCTTTTCTATCTTCCTTCTTATCTCCAGTATCTTAGATCCTACAAACTTCTAACAAATTCCTCTAGATAGTCTAAGAGGTGTTCTTTCATCTGCGACGTATAACCTGACCTTCAAAATGCCATCTTCGTACTCAAAATTCAAATCTTAAACCGACTCCGTCAAAAATCTCTCAAATTCTTGAGAAATTGACCCCTAAATAATCTAAAACTGCCATAACTTTCTCATATAAATTCCGTTTTGTATTTAAATCTCACAGTATCTTAATCTCATAAATGCACATAGCCCTGACAAATTCCACGCTCCAATGGCTTTGCAAAACATAAATAGCGCCCTCTAAAGTTCTGGGAATTGGGTTTTTTTCTGTGACCGTATCTCCATTATGGCTTGGCAGACCCGTACCCTTTCTTGGATTTAGATACTTGAACATATGCCCTTTCCAGCCATATACAAAATTATATTCCCTAACACTGACCGACTTTGCGAAAAATGCCCTCCAAATATGCAGTTTTCAAGAAAATTGAGAAATACCTTCAACTTGCTCTAAACTGACGATCCTTATACGTACGTCAATGAAACTTGGCAGACCTATGTATCCATATATGTGACAACTGTCTGCCAAGTTTGGTAAAATTCGAATATGTCAGCGCAAAGTTATCGCCCAAAATGATGAATTTACTATGCATTACGTAATATAGCGCGTTTAATGCGTGCAATACATTGCGCGCAGATAACAATGGTGTCAAACTGACCGCAATGAAGTGCCCTTTCGAATGATACCAAGTATAGTATATGTTCACACAGAAAATTGTGAGTAAATCGCATTTTAACAAAGGTCACTACACGAATTTCGCCGAGTTTCCGCCCGAATCTAACACGTATCGGCTACGACGTCATTTTTTCAGACTGCTTTTCGCCCCTTAAACGTCCTTTTTTTTCCTTGAAAATTTGTCGTGACATGCCGAGTTCCAATACGCAGGGCACCTCCTGGCCGGATTTTTAAAATTGGTCAAGGGGGCCATTTAAGACGCCATTTTGTCCTATAAATCTATTTTACATCACGTGTTTCGATAGGATAATCATAGAAAAAAAAGAGAGTGGTTTACAATAACAACCATGAAATTCTCTTTCTAATGATACCAAATACGGTCCATAAAGAGACGTAAAGAGAGAGAGAGAAAAAACAATTTAACTTTTAGGTCTTAATACAGATCCTGTACGTTTTCCGCCCATGCATTACACGCATTGTCTATGGGGCATATCGGGTTCATGCTTTTGGCCCCCAGAACGATCTTTATTGCAATGACGAACATGCACCAAATCCCATTGGTTTTTACACGCAGTGCTTGCGAGCCCTTTCTAGGTTCCCCTATCCCAATTTCTTTCAAGCTTCGTAGGCATAGCCACTACCATCCCATCAAGGTCACTGTTGAGGCCTTTCTTTCGTCCTACCTATCTCCAATATCACAGAAGCTACAGACTTCGTACAAATTGTTCTGGATAGTCCGAGAGAAGCTCTTTCGTTTGACACGTAGAAATATGGCGTCATTGCACTCTCATCGTTGTGATACGATTGCATTTCTAGTTGCAATGACGACCTTCGTCATTGCCTTGTTTTCGTTCACATTCTGCCCCATTAATATTTTCCTTTTCCTTTTCGTCCTGAAATCCCATTCGTTTTGCACGTAGTGTTTGTCCTTCCTAGTTAGGTGCTTTTCTCATGTCCTTTTCCTTTCAAATTTCATAGGCATAGTCTCTAACATCTCATCAAGGTCACTACATTCTTCGATTTTCGAAATTACTCATGCATAACCGTCCAGGCGCCATTTTGTCCGTTTCTGGTCCATTTTAAGGCCTTTCTTTCTTCCTTCCTCTCTCCACTATCCTAGATCCTACAAACTGTTAACAAATTCCTCTAGATAGTCTAAGAGATGTTCTTTCATCTGCTACGTTTAACTTGACCTTCAAAATGCCATCTTCGTACTCAAAATTCAAATCTGAAACTGACTCCGTCAAAAATCTCTCAAATTCTTGAAAAATGGACCCCTAAAAATCTAAAACTGCCATAACTTTTTCATATAAATTCCGTTTGTGTTTAAATTTTACATTATCCTTATCTCATAATTGCACATAGCCATGCCAAATTTCATGCTCCAATGGCTTTGCAAAACATAAATAGCGCCCTCTAAAGTTCTGGAAATTGGCTTTCTCTCTGTGGCCGTATCTCCATTATGGCTTGGCAGACCCGTACCTTTTTTTGGATTTAGATACTTGAGGATATGTCCTTTCCAGCCATATACAAAATTATATACCCTATCACTGACCAAATTTGCGAAAATTGCCCTCCAAATTCGCCATTTTCAAGAAAATTCCGAAATAACTTCAACTTGCTCTAAATGACGATCTTTGTATCTACATCAATGAAACTTGGCAGACACATGTATCCGTATACGTGACAACTGTCTGCCAAGTTTGGTAAATTTTAATAACGTCAGCGCAAAGTTATCGCTAAAAATGATGAATTTGCTATACATTACGTAATAGCGCCTTCAATGCGTGCAGTACATTGCGTGCAGATGACAATGGTGTCAAACTGACTGCAATGAAGTGCCCTTTCGAATGATACCAAGTATGGTATATGTTTACACAGAAAATTATGAGTAAATTGCATTTGAACAAGGGTCACTATACGAATTCCGGCCGATTATAACACTTATCGGCCATGACGTCATTTTTTCAGACTACTTTTCGCCCCCTAAACATCTTTTTTTTTCCTTGAAAATTTGCAATGACATTTCGAGATGCAATACGCAGGGCACCTCGTGGCCGGATTTTTGAAATTAGTAAAGGGGGCCATTTAAGACGCCATTTTGTCCTTTAAATCTATTTTACATCACATGTTTCGATAGGATTATCATAGAAAAAAAGAAAGTAGTTTACAATAACAACCATGAAATTCTCTTTCTAATGATACCATATACAGCCCATAAAGAGACACAAAGAGAGAGAGAAAAAACAATTTAACTCCGATCATAATACAGATCCTGTACGTTTTCCGCCCATGCATTACACGCATTGTCTATGGGGCAAATCGGGTTCACGCTTTTGACCCCTAGAACGATCTTGATTGCAATGACGAACATCCAACTAATCCCATTTGTTTTTGCACGCAGTGCTTGCTAGCCCTTTCTAGGTTCTTTCCCCTATCCCAATTTCTTTCAAACATCGTAGGCATAGTCACTACCATCCCATCAAAGTCACTATTGAGGCCTTTCTTTCGCCCTACCTGTCTCCAATATTACACAAGCTAAAGACTTCGTACAAATAGCTCTGGATAGTCCGAGAGAAGCTCTTTCGTTCGACACGTAGAAACACGCGTCATTGCACGCACATCGTTGTTACACGATTGCATTTCTAGTTTTATTCTGTTTTTATTGTTATTTCTGAAAAATTAACAGAGTAAAACCGACAATATAATATATAATATCATCTTAAAACGTTAGTCGGGCGGGCACAGACTGACCTATTAATCATCGACCGAAACTCGGACGGTGCCCGCCCTGGCATCGAGCGGGCTTCACCCGATTCCCGTTTGTTTACTGACGGACACCGGGCGATTTCTGATCACTATCACTTCCGAGCCCGTCCAATATGAGACAGGGTACATTTCAAGCTAAACATATGCTCGACTCCCTGCCGGGCTTGAAATCCGGCGACCATTCCTGGCGATCCACAAATTCGCCCGTAGACTGTTGGATATGTGTCGCATGCATAAACAAATCAAAACAAAATTGTTAAGCTTTTCCATGAGCATTTGAGACAAGTACTTTGCCTATATGATTTGCAGAGTCTCTCCAAAACTATCTTTTCCATTAAATTGTTGTGGAGGTGTCGCGGTATGGTGGTTCATTGCAGTTGACTCACAATCCAAGGGCTAGGTGTTAGAATCCCAGCCTGACACTAACATAATTGGTTAGACATTTAATAATCGACATTTGCCACTCTCCAGCCAGGTGTAAATGGGTACCTGGCAATTAATGATGTAATGCTAATCGCAGGGCCCTCAGAAAGAACAGCATTGGTGCCGATGATGGGCCCTCCCTGTGTCAACAAAATAAATATTATTATCCAATGGGGGGGGGGGGGAGGGGGGGGGGCTATTAAAAATGAAACTGAAAATCCCTTTGAATTCATGGCATATATTACGATTGCCTTGAAAGGCTTGATTTGCACAGGTAATAACGCAATCAAAAGAACGCGTCGTGTGTACTGGGCAGTAGAAGTACGTTTAGAAGGTCCACGAAGTCTTGTTAACGTACCTCAGGAAACATCCTACTAAACTAAAGCCTAAAGTCAGCCCGAGTATCAAGTTCTAGAAAAATGTACATGAAGTCAATTTTCAATGGAAGTCTGACGGGACAAACCTTTGCTTTTAGTATGTCACGCGGTAAAAGGTCAAACTGGAGATGCGTCAAGCATGGCTCTCGGTGAGGGCGCCTTCTCTATGACGTCCAAGAACGGGGCCATGTCTACAGGATATTGCTTTTCTTCGTCCTTGGTTGCAGGAAACCGCTGATCCAAGTTGATCATCTCCACAGTCTGGGCGAAGAGAGATCGGTTGATTTTGTCTGGGTCACCATCGCTGAGAATAAGGCCCACGATCTCCATCATCCAATGGGTCCCTGCAATTAAAGGTTCAAGGTTCGTTAATTTCTATTATCTGTTCTTTTCGAAGGACCGATAATATGTTTACATAGTATGATAATCATTGGGATTTTTTAATGTTGCCTTAACAAGAAAGGGCCACCTCTTAGTTACAATAAAAACTAATATTTTGAGTTCCATTTCGAGTCGGGATGATATTCGAGTGCCTTTCATGAGCACCTTGCATGGAGGGTATGAGCGCTCTAAAATATATAATACTACAATAATAAGCCAGTTCACGGTTGCAGTCTGAGAATGAGCAGATAAAGGTCATTGCAGAGCAAATTTTGAAATACACGGAGACGAAATACTGGATACGTGCTCATGTAAGTTATGCCATCATTATTCATTCATGCACATTCGGTGCACTCCATGATACACAGGTGGAAGTATTCTTTGAAAAGGGGAAACAAAGGCTATTTTAGCACCTAAATCGCTGTAGGAGTGATTATTTCAAAATGTACAAAGTGGGACCTCTTCATGTTTTGAAGATCTGTGGGTATTCGGGGTCATTGCAGTAATGTGCTAACCGTGAACTGGTCTATTGTTCGATACTACTACTACTACTAATAATACTAATTATGATCTTCATTATATTTTTAGTGTCGTTATCATTATCAAAGTAGTATTCATAAAAGTTATATAGATTATTATACATTCTACTCGTTTCCTTTGGAATGTTCGGGGGTTAATTCCGGACTAATGTTCAAGCAGTCATTTTCGACATTCTAGCCCTTACCTGCTTTTGGAAACGTCACAATCCAGATGTCATCTGGTCGAACTTCAAATGATTTCAGTCGTTCGATACTGGAATCCAGGGCGTAGTTTGGATACATTATACCTTTATATTTATGTTGATATTGATAGTATGGAAGGTTCCCTTCGTCTGCCATCTAAACAGATAAATGATACAAAAGACGATGTATATATACATGCAGTTAACAACTTAATTATTTATACCCGTTGTAAATTTGATGTTTTTTCGTTCTTTTTTGGTTTAAAATCAAGAATGAAAGGTGGACCGGCTGAATATGTGCATTTGTTCGAATATTTTACGGTAAATTTGAATACGTCAGATTCTCAAGAAACATTAATTGGGACAAATCACTTTTTCATATACTTTAAAAATTAAAAAACTTGATAAGGGTATAAATAATAATAATACATTTTATTTCTAGAGCGCTTAATACAAAATGTTTTTAAGCCGATAGACGTTCCATCGCCAATCTGCAGTATACAGGGAGATTCCGAGCACCTCTGAACCTGGAGAAGACATGGATGACCTCAGCCTTAGAGTCATTGAGTTGAAGATTGTTCCGTAGTGACCATTCCTTAACATTTGCTACACACTGCTGTAGCTTTTGAAGTCCAACGTCATGTTCCTCAGGTCTGATGACAGCATACAACTGAGTGTCATTTCCGTACAGTATGGAGGATTCCTTGATGGGCGTTGATGACTGGCGATAGAGGGCCAATGTACAGTGCAAACGCCAAAGGACCAATGACCGATCCATGATGAATACCCTGGGATAGAGGGAAAGACTTGGAAACAGCAGCGTTAACTACGATCTTCTGTCTCCGATTTTTTTATATAAGAAACCAGCCACTGTCGCGCTACATCCTTGATGCCATAGTCACGTTCGAGGATGGCAATCAAATTCACATGGTCAATGGTATCGAAAGCAGCACTGTAATCTAATAGAATCAGTACTGCCTCATAACCCCTGTCGACAGCCAATAACAGATCGTTCATTACTTTCAACAGTGCTGTTTCCGTTGAGTAGAACGAGCGATAGGCCGACTGCATCTTGGGAAACAAGCAATTCTTCTCTAGATATGCTTTTAACTGGAAGCTAACTCTTTCAAGAACTTTTGCGATGAACATCAGCTTAGAAACAGGTCTATTATAGTTCCTTAGGTCATTGGGATCCAAACTACGCTTCATCAGCAAGAACACGACATGCGGGCTACCTTGACGCCGCCAGGAACACTCCCAGAATACAAAGAGCCGTTTATGATGGAAGTGATAACAGGCAACAGTTCATCCATACAACCCTTGATCAGCCATGTTGGAAGAAGATCCAGCTGGCAATGTTTAGAAGCCATGGCATTGATCCCTTTTCTAACTTGAATTTCAGACACTGGTTCGAAAGAAGAATATCTGACTTGAATAGCTCCATATTGATATCACGAATTTTCCTACAGATGACACGCTTCTTGGTAGCGGCAGGACGTTCCAGGTTGATTGTGCATCATAATTATACAGTCATGATCAGACGGAAGACCCCTGATGGAATCAATCTCAGGAACCACTTCGTCGACCCTTCTAGTTACCAACAGGTCGAGCGTATGTCCAGCTTGATTATGTTGAAGTCATCACGTGTTGTTGAAAACCTACCTCTTACAAGATATTGAGGAAGATGGTAGCATATTTAACACTGCAGTCGTCCACATGGATGTTTTTAGGAACTTTTAGATTTGCACAACGATAACGTGGATTGCTCCGATCGATGTCCTTTTAATGCACTGCCTTGAATGGACGTCACACGTATCAGTCCACGCAAATTTCAAAGTCCCTTAAGTCAAGAACACGCATCGGGATATTATCAACAACTGCGACAAATTCCATTAAACAGTAAAATTCCTTTAAGAACAAAGAAAAGCTTAGTTTTTTCTTTGATGATGGAGGTGGTCTATATATGGCATAAATGTGAAACACTGATGCACAGTAAAAACGAATAGTAAAGTCCATCATTTCGAATGACTCATAATTACAAAAGTTTTGAAGACTCACGTTGACCCAGGAAAGGTGGATAATGCAAATGCCTCCACCAGAACTGATCTCATAATTACGTAGCGTTTCCCTGATGTCGGCGATGGTATGGTTGTCGCAATGGTCGCCTCTAAGCCACGACTCGGTGACGATGAGTACGTCAAGGTCATTGCCAATGATAAGGTCACAAATGATAGAGGTCTTATTCTGACCGTAATTAAATGTCTAAAAACCCTGAGCTTCCTGGGGCTCTGCCCACTAGACCCCACAAGGGCCCTAAGGCAGCCCCTGGATGCTCATCTGATCGTAATTTAATACCTAAAGTCCCTTAGATTCTGGGGTCTTCGCCTCCTTTACCCCACTAATAGTAGTGACGTACATGCCTGTGTCATAAATAAGGTATCAAAGTATGCTCATCCGACCGTAATCAAATGCCTAAACCCCAAGAACTTCCGGGGGTTCCGCCCCCTGGACCCTATAAGGTGCCCTAAGGCGGTCCCCTGGATGCTCATCTGATCGTTATTAAATGCCTAAAACCGCTGAGCTTCACGGGGCTACGCCCCGTGACCCCCGCTTTGCCCCTGAACCCTACGCCAATTTACGCTTCACTCGCCTTGCTCTACCTGATCGGACTTTAGACCCCCACTTTGAAAAACGTTCCGCGGGGCCTACATGTTACATGTAAGAGCGGGGTTGACCCGGATTTTTTCTGCATCCATTGTGCATTGTACTGAAACTGTTCAGGAATTGCCACTCATGAAAAATAACTTGGTATTAAAAAGAAATCAGTGTGATCGATGTTACTGCAGCTTGATTCGACCCAGCCTTCTCGATCGGGACTCGATCCTTAAGACTTTAAATGTCTTTAATGTATACTTTGTTATCTGTATTGAATCTGCATGTGAAATGTGAAACTAATAAACTCAACTCAACTTAAATAGTCTCTCTTTAAGTGTTTTTTGTGGTCGTTATCGCATTACTTTATATTTTGTCTCATTTGTTTGTTTATCTTTTTCCAACCCCCCCCCCCCCCGGAAATTCGTGAACATCCAAAGTAGTTAAACGTCAATTATAGTAACATTCCTGGGATACCAGATACAAAACAAACATGACTTGAAGTCAACTAGGTGACCTCAAAGGCAACTCTAGGTGAACACTGTTATGTTCATTATATTTTAGGGTTAATATAGATTTTTGGCTTCCCCCATGAACTTGGACAACAATTACCCCCCCCCCCCACACACACACACACAATTTTACAAATTCATCAAATGGAAGCTACTACCTGAGTTACCAATGCTACCTAAATGTGACTTGAAGTTAACTACTTGACCTCACAAGCAAACAACGGTGAACAATGAAATGATAAAGTCAACTTCCTGACCACAATCAAAAGCAACGGCATGGGTGGAAAGCGTATCCCACTTTTTTCTGTTATTTTCATTTTATTTGTTGGTTGAACTTAACTTTGACCGTTTACATGCTGGCTTGCTGTGATTGATACTTGACCTTTAACTCTATGAAAAATATGTTTTCATCAAACATTTTTTTAAAAATCGAACCATAAATAGTGTCACCTCCTTCTCTTTTTCTTATTTTAAATTGCGGAGTGTACATATCCGTGCCCGTCTAAAATGCAATTAAAAAAAAAAATCGGAATTAGACTCATCATTCTAGTCCAATAGAAGCCAATACCTGAGCTGTGGAGTAAATATATTATACATATATATATATATATATATATATATATATATCTAATTAAACATGTATGAACTTAATAATACCGTGTTACGTACCTTTCCTTTTCCAGTAAACCGTAAATCGAAACTTGTATTGTGTACAGGTATCAAGCACCTTGGTCATACAGTTTATCAATACAAATATCAGGAAATTCTAACCACACGCATAAGCATCATTTGGCAGAAGACACAAGTTTAAGGGGACCTTTTCCCGGCTGTTCTGAAGTGGTTAATGTGGTAGCAGCAACAATATATTTGAACTATATATCAAACGTGCACTATATTCAGGCACGCACGTGAACTATATTCATATGTTTGTTTACCCGACACAAACACGACATATCAAATTTGTCTTATCTTGAGTTTTGTTTTATTGAGATAAAACCAATATCACGAAAGATACAAGGGGTGATAGGGCAGTAAATCAAACCATTTGGTTTATATTACCTCCCATGCTATCATCCTCGACCTTCTTTCTTTTGCTAGTCTTTACATCTTCAATGGCAGATCCAGGATTCGTGTCTCTTGTCTGGGGAGGGGATCGAGGGAGGGGGGGGGCACATAATTTTATTATTATTATTATTATTATTATTATTATTATTATTATTATTCTTTTTTCTTTTTTGGGGACTCCAATTTGTGAGGAAATATTTTAGCAGCGAATCATCCAGCCGTCGCATAAGCGGGGGGGGGGGGGGGGGGAGAAACACTAATATATTTTTTGGGGTGAGACAAAAAGAAACAAACTTTATAATTAAAATAAAATAAAACAAATACAAATAAAAATGGCCAGGGGGCCGGGCCCGTCGCCCCCCCCCCCCCCATGAATCCGCGCCTGGACCTAGGCATAATTCAGCTTACATGAATATGTGCTATTAAAAAAGATTCAAAACTAAAACAAGTTGTTGTGTTTTTTGCTATCTTAGGGTGGAATTTAAAAACCCCTTTTCAGAATAAATTCGAGAATAATTACTACTGATTATTTAATTATTTGCATAATTTTGTTTTTTGGGGGTCCAATTTGTAAGGAAATATTTTATCAGCCTGGACCTAGGCATAATTCAGCTAACATGAATATGTGCTATTAAAAAAGATTCAAAACTAAAACAAGTTGTTGTGTTTTTTCCTATCTTAGGGTGGAATTTAAAAACCCCTTTTCAGAATAAATTCGAGAATAATTACTACTGATTATTTAATTATTTTTCCTCATATATACATTATTTTAATATTGATTATGAGGACGCGAGTAACCTAAATTTATTTAATCGAGAACAAACGACTTAGTAAGGGGAAAATTTGTATAAACCGATACATTATTTAGGCGTCACCTTTCAGGCATCACCTTTTAGACGTTAACCTTCTAAGGTCAATATATTATTTCATTTTTTAAATGAAAATACAGAACCTTACCGTCTTCCAAAATATGTTAGCTTATAGAGAGATATATCGGTAAAGAAGGGAGAGAGGGAAAGGGAGAGAGAGAGAGAGAGAAAAAAAGAGAGAGAGAGAGTGAGAGAGGGTGGAGGTGAGGGTTGAGGTACGAAGCGCATAGTCCTAAAGATGACAGCAAAATAATATTCATCACAATTATAAGTTCAAGACCTCTTATGATTTTTATCCATTCATTTCTTGGATTATTTTTTCTAAAGAATTGAACAAAATATCGAAATTAGGTAGAAAATCTTCACTTTGTTCGTGTGCTTTCCTACCAAGACGTTTTTGTTAATTTGGAATAAAAAGATGTGATTGCAAAAACCTGACAAAACCTAGTCATAGGACTACAATAGAGAAATGAAATACGAGGAGCATATTCTGTAAGGAATATCCTTATTTGCACATTTTGAGAAGCGTAAAAAAGACAACCACTCCTAATACTGAAATGAAAATGTGATAGATAGGGAAAATTATATTGATATGTACATAAACAGATTTGTATTTTTTTTTAAATAAATTAAAACAAGGTAGCCCCGTCAGTAATCAAAGTACTTTTTCCAGGGGGCCCTGGAAACATCATGGTTTAGAAAAATCCACATAATTAGCAGGCCAAACACTTACTCGCCCTCGCCCACCCCGCACTAATTATATTAAAGATAAAGGCCAGTTCTGGTCATGCGATTGCATTGTGAAAGAAACGTTGTGAAATCGATCAGAAAAGGTTGATCATCTAGCATATAAGTATTGGCGTGTACTGCAAGGTTCTGGAATCATCAAAATTATAAGAAATTTGGCCCAGTCTTGGTAAAGTTACAATCACTCTACACAGAAAGATGTATATGCGACTACGCGACACGTGCGCGATATCTATCAGGTCCAAATAGATATAATAATTTACCAAATATATCAATTAGTAAGCGGTGTCTCAACAAAATTTGTATCATCACGTATGAGTCAAAACAAATTCTTTCACATGATTGGTAATAAGACTGAGCTTCCATTTCATTTTTTGAGAGGGGGGCGTTTCCAAAACTGGTCTTTACCTTTAAGGGTGAATGTATGGTTGAGAATTGTGAAAAAATGTTACAAAATTATTCCAAAAGGCGCTAAATCAACAAACAGTACAATTATACCAACTTATGAAAAAAAAATTAATTGATAGACGTGTTTAGAGGTGACAAAAACGATGTATGAATTACATCTCTACCGTAATATACAAAAAAGGAGTGATAATTTAACTTACAAGAGAAAGTGGTAAATTACACAATCCTTGATTTTCTCAAAAAAACACAAGGGGGTTATTCTCTTTTAGAATGAAACTCTTCATATATATAATCAAATTCAACATTGTCATATTAAGCGGGATTAAAGATGGTTTAATCGGAATGCATTAATTGGAAGCAATCTGTTGACATGTTTCTGTAACAACGTATATTTTTTTTTATTTCAAAGACTTTATTTTCTGCAATCAAACAAATCAATAATTATACAACAAATATGGATAATTATATAAAACATAAGGTATGCAAACAATATACAAAATATAGAAACAAATGTATAATACATGAGTAAGAGTAAATGTATACGTTGGGCCATTGCGTGTATAAAGAAAGAAAGCAGAAGGTCGCCGTTATAAGCAAAAGCTTGAGTAGACGGTCAACCGAGCTAAGAAAAAAAAATGAGTTGTGAAATATTGGCAAAGTAACAAGAAGAGGGGGGCCATGATACTCAAATGATATATATTACAATTAAATGTGAATATAAACAGTTGGATTCAATATAAATAATTATAGAATTAGCATATGAATCTCATCTTTATAAGGCTACTAATTATACGATAATGATAGAAATAAGAGAGAAACTAAACAAAAACAAGGGTGCAAGTGGTGCGTGTGTGTGCAAGTGCAAGTGTCCTCATGCGCCAAAATGTTGAATCATCGGTATTACTATGTAAACGTCAGACCAAAATTTAATGTAGTTTCTAAAGTTTTACAAAGAACGCTTTATATATATTTTTTTTATTTTTATCTTTATACATTATATTGTGAAATAATGTGTTTTTTTAGTGTAGCTTTAAATGAATAGAGAGATGTACACTGTTTAATATGTCTAGGGAGTGCATTCCAAATGTCTGGTCCGTGATATCTTATGGACTTATGCGCTAACAAAGTTTTAGGATTGTGTAAATGAAAATCAGTACAATTACGCGTTGGGTATGAGTGAACATGGGAATTAGGAATAAATACGTCATGAAAAAGAGGAAGTGAATTTTGTGTGTATTTAAACATACAGATTGCTGTTTGATATAAGTGCAAATCACTCACTTTTAAAATGTTTAATCTATAAAATAACGGATTTGTATGAGCTAAGTAATTAGAATGGGTACAAATCCTAAGTGCTCTTTTTTGCAAAAGAAAAATTATATTAATCTTAGTTATACTACAGTTCCCCCAAACTGTATTACAGTATGTAAAATAAGGTAACACTAATGCATTATATAATGTATAAAGTATTTTCTCGGGTACAAGGTCCCTCATTTTACCAATTACCCCAACTGCCCTTGAAATTGATGTTGTAATATTATTTACATGATTATTCCAAGTAAGCTTTGAATCCAAAGTTATACCTAAAAATTTTGTCGATTTCCTTTCAACTATAGAAATATTATCAATAACAATGTTTATAACCTGATCAAAGTGTGTTTGGGAAGCACAAAAATTTATAAAACATGTTTTATCTAAATTAAGGGATAATTTATTGCATTTAAACCATGTTGAGATTTTAACTAATTCATTATTGAGAGTATTAATTAGAGTATTCAAGCATTTATGAGAACAAAATATGTTAGTGTCATCTGCGAAAAGCACGTAAGTAAGAAGTGGTGATGACTTTACTATGTCATTAATATAAATTAGAAAAAGAAGGGGGCCTAAAATTGATCCTTGTGGAACACCACATAACACATTTAAGCTGGGGGAATTTACTGACTGAAATGAAACAAATTGCTTTCGATTAACTAAATAATTATTAAACCATTTTAAAGCTGTGCCTCGTATACCATAATGAGTAAGTTTTTGCAACAAAATGTTATGATTCATGGTGTCAAAAGCTTTTGACAGGTCCATAAATACCCCAATTATATGTTCTTTATTATTAAGTGTTTGAGTTATTTTATCACAAGATTGTATCAAAGCATAATCAGTAGAGAACCCTTTTCGAAATCCAAACTGATTGCAAATAAGAGTATTATTGTCTTGTAAAAAAGAATAAAGACGTTTATAAACAATTTTTTCTAAAATCTTGGAAATGACCGGCAATAGCGAGATAGGGCGATAATTTTTAATTTGAGTTAAATCATCTTTTTTATAAATAGGAATCACTTTGGCTATCTTTAAGGAGTCCGGGAAAATGCCTGTCGAAAGTGATAAATTACAAATATGAACTAGGGGAGAGGCCAAACAATAAATAATTTTCTTTAATAAATACACACTTATTCCATCATAACTGCATGATCTACTCATCTTAAACGATCGAACTATCTCTAATATTTCATTTTCATTCACTGGAATAAAAAATAATGAATTTTCATTAGCATCAGATAAATAATCCTTAAAGTTTTCATTTGTGTGTATTGTTGAGGCTAAACGTGGACCTATATTAACAAAAAAGTTATTGAAAGCAGTAGCAATTGAATGAGGGTCCGTGATTTCATTACCATTTTCAACTATTATATCAGAGCATACTTTCTTTTTAGTTTTTAAGAGATCATTAATAGTTTGCCATAATACCTTTACATTCCCTTGGTTAGATTCTATTTTATTTGAATAATACCGTTTACGTGATACACGAATTAAAGTTGTTAATCTATTTCTATAATGCTTATATCTATCTTTATTCTGAGCAGTTGGTTTACGCAATGATATTTTATACAAACGATTGCGAGTTAAAATTGAACGCATTAACCCCTGAGTAATCCATGGCTGTTTTATACTTATATTATCTTTTTTTTTAATAAATGGCATATTCTTATCTATATAAAAAGAGAGTTTATGCAAAAAGTTTTGATATGACAAATTAGCATCTTCAACCGAGAATATCTCGCGCCATTGTTCTTTGGACAAATCAAAAATTAAAGAATCAATAGTTTGTTCTGTTTCTTTCCTCTTTTTAACGAAAATATTTTTCCTAGTTTTCTCACTAATGACATTATAGCATATAACAAAAATGGGTAGATGATCTGATATATCTGAGTACAAAATACCATTTAAATGTTCTGCATGTATGACATTTGAGAATATATTATCAATTAATGTTTCACTTACACTATCAATTCTAGTAGGTTTAGAAATATGGGGATAACAAGAATATAATAACATAGTATTATAAAATTTCAATATATTATTGTTTGTTTTATTAACTAAGTCTAAATTATAATCACCCATTAAATATATGTGTTTATTTTCCTGCGATATCTTATTCAAAACGGAATCTATTTGATTTATGAACGTATCTACATCACTAGTTGGTGGTCTATAAATAGTTCCTATTATCATATTTTTATTTTTACTCATACTAACTTCTATAAATAAACTTTCGGAACCTTCAATTTCTATATCAGTCCGAATTTTGAATATAAATGTATTATTTATGTATATGGCAACACCTCCTCCTCTACCATTCTTACGGTCTTTACGTATCATTTCATAATTAGAAAGATTAAACATTTCGGGTGAATTTTCATGTAACCACGTTTCTGTGATGCCAATGGCTGAAAAGGGAAAATTATTAATAGAGTCCATTAATATTTCAAAAGGAAGAAAATTTTTATTCAAACTTCGAGCATTCATATGAAATAGACTAAATTGATTACTAATGTTATTAGTTGGTCTTAAGGTAGATTGATCATGAATGCTATTAAAATCGAAATTAATCTTCTTATTAAATTCATTTATTGTATAATATTCACTATTGTGTTCAACTAAATTTTGGTCATCTATTAAAACATCAGGATTCATTTAATTTGAGTGACATATTAACATGGAGCGCGCGAGAGTGAAGGAGTGAAGGGTGAGCGTGCAGTGACAAAAAAGTGAACATATCAAAAAAACATAACTCTATATCCAAAAATAAAAAATACATAATTACAATATTGAGACAATTATCAACAAGTATCATGACCGCGGTGTCCTCAAGCAAGACTCCCGATTAATTATAACTTTTACAAGTTAATCTAAACACACATCAGTGCAAATATACAAAAATAACAAGATTGGACATAAACCTGTAAACAAAATCAGGTTCGAAAATAACCTGGAGTTTCCTTCCGCTTGTTCTTGTTGGAGTCCATTTTATACTTGATGCGTATTAACGTAGAATTTAGTGGTTATTCGGGAGCCAAGCTAGTAGTGCTACTCCGCCATTATGCTGCCAATACGATTTCAAGATTCCGCTTCTTATTTCATTTCCATTTGGCATTTTATTTTAACGTTCCGTGTTTGTTTTCTTCTTCACACTCTTATCGTATAATACTTCTTAAACTTTTTAAAAACTTTTATCCCTGCCAAACATTGCATACACTTGTTCGTCATCATCGATGTACCATCTACCTTATTGAGATTCTCATTCAAAGGTAGCTTTACTTATTGTAATTCATCACCTCAGTCATTATCGCCTGCTAATTATTTTGTCATTTTGAAGATCTTACTGACAAAGACATCTACTAAAACATTATGATGACCGTTGCTGGATATTTAATGATCCATGATTAGTGACTGTCACAGGAAGAGGTTTCATACTTTTTCCACTCGTTCGAATAAAAACTTAAAATATACTTGTAATAATTTAAGAGATAGGCCCCCACGACGGTATTTTGACAACAGACCCGGGGAAGGAGAGGGCTATATTGCCGTCGTCGTTCTGATGGGCGGGAGAGAACAAAAATAAAGAGACATGGGGAAAAGAAGACAGAGACAGAGAGAGGAAGGGCTTATTTAGGCATAACAATATATAGAACATGGTATTCCTGCTAGGCTTTCACAAACATTACAATGACACGAAATATGCAGTACTAACTTAAAGGCAAAAGTTGTATCAAGAACTGTTATTAATTATCCTCGTCGTGAACCAGAAATCAGGGTTTATGAATTCCACAAAATGTACTTGATATGCATTACTTTAATTTTGCAGAAGATAACCTTTGTAAATATGACAATATCCCATTTTAGTCAGTAACATGAGTGACAAAGTGGTCATGCACAATTAATGTTCAACCGACTTAAATATGTTTATTTCATCGTGTTGAAGAAAATCCGGGTTTATTGGGTTGAACGTACCAATACAGTGAACTGAAAATGTAATGTGACCAATAAATTGATGTCCTACTTTATTCACACACATGGAAAACAGGTCATGCAAAATTTATGTTCAACCGACTTAAATATGTTTATTTCATCATGTTGAAGAAGATCCGATTTTATTGGGTTGAAAGTACCAATACAGTGGGCTTAAAATATAATGTGACCAATAAATTGATTTTCCACTTTATTTACTCACGTGGCAATTAAGTTTATTCGGTGTAAATGTGTTTCATCTCATTATCTTGAAGACATCAGATTGTATTGGGTTTAAAGCTAGAATCACGAACTATGCAGGGGATATAGAGCAAACAAATTTACGCACCATTTTTGGTAGGAACACGTAGGGTCGTGACGCAGTTCTAAATGATCCTCTTTTACTTATCTCGCTGGCTTCCGTTTCTTTCTTTTTTTCTCTCCCAATTTTCTTATATCTATCTTCACTTTCTTCCTTTTTATCTTTCCCCCTCTTTCCCCTACTAAAAGGACATTTTCCTTTAAAACATCTCAAAGGAATAACCTATACTGGCCTTTGACCAAAACTTGCCCACAAGAAAGCTCGATCTTCGAACATTCATGAATTGAATTTAACTTGATTCAGTTCCTTTAAATCAACAGAAAGGAAATCTCGAGTCTTGTATTTCGTTTGGTGCAAATTCATGATGAACAATTAGTATTGTGAAGACAAAATCTCAACTTGTTTAAGATTCTTTCAATCGCTATCATTACGGTATAGCGTAGGCCTATATAGAGATCTCGCATGAGGACATTTTGTAAGCCTTTTGTTGCAATTCAACGTTTCTGCACTGGCAACAACTCCTATTTAAATTGTATGCCTTCTGTTGATTTTAATACTGCTCTACTTTATACTAATAAATTCATAAAGATTAGTGCAAGTAATCCACATTTTAGTGAATGGATAAACATGTGTTTTAACGTTCCCATGAACATTCTATCTCTTTACATAATTTATTTAAAGTATTTTGCACATAATTCTGTTATTATCTTAGTCATGTATAATTGGTAAATTGTACAGGTTTTCTCTGTAATGGAAACTTTGTAGTTTACTTTGGAATTTCTTTTTAATCGCTTTCCCTTTGTCGTCTTACTTCATCATCATTCCTCTTCTCCATTTTTTCAGTTCCAACTGTTCCATTCTTCTCATACCGCTCCCTCCCTATCTCTCTCTCTCTCTCTCATATTCCGCATTTCTTCCTGTTTTTTCTGTCTTACTTAACTCTCTCTCTTTAAATCGTTCTCTTCCTGACACTTTCTCTCTCTTTCTGTATTTTTTAATCATGTTTCTATGATAAATCCTCATATATTGTGTAGCCTTATAAATAGACATTCAATTTGCATTTTAATACGGTTCAACATTTAACAAATCTCCAGTATTTACTTGTTATAACTCAATTAATCAGCCTCAATTTCTATTTAAAATATGAATAATCCTCACTTAACAATGATTACAAAAATAATAATAATGAGGAATCTATTCTATTTGTATCATCAATTTGTTTGCAATGATGGAATATGTTATAAGTTATGATCTATTTTACTGTGTATTACTTGTAATTGTCTATATCTAAGTTTTTTTTAATTTTATTTTTTTAACTGAGCTTGTAAAACTTGCAATGTAATTTAGCTTTCGGGCTACCATTTTGCAGTTGTTCTAATAAAACCATTCTACTGCTACGACTACTACTACAAAGCGTCATCGTCGTATTACACGTGGCGTCGTTCACTAATGCGTTATGTGTCGCGAGTCGACGGCGCGGGCCCATTCATTGTGATCACGTGACCCGTGTCTAAAGCAATACAAACGCATTAACAACGTTCATAGCATGGCTTGGCGCCGTTATTAGCGTACCAGCTAAGATGCACGCTTGGTATTTTCCATCTTACATTTAAAGGTACTATGTCCCATTTGCAGGCCCAAAAAATGAAAAAGTTAAATTCCAACTGCATTTGAAAGATAATACTAATTTAGAACTTCCCTAAAAAAGGTGGGGCTTGAAAATGTCTTCAAGTGGGAAAATAACGACTATTAGTTGTCAAATCGACTTTAGGGCTATAGAGCCCAAAAGTAATAGTCTTGATTTTCAGACAATTGTACCGAATGGTCATACGTTTTATGCTGCGCAAAGATTCAATCAGTTTAATCTTGGCCATCACAAGAAGTGGGTTATTGATGTAGACAAATGCTCATGTACCCTTTACAACTCTTTTCATGTATGTTATTACCAAAGAAGAAAAAAAAGCCAGTCAGTCACTCAATAGTGTCTGACAGTGAAGTCTAGCAAGTTAACAGGTTTACTTGCATAATTTGAATATGAGGACAATGCTAACGTTTAAATTTCACAGATAGGACATACATGACATATTCATAATTCCTGCAAAGTTCTACAGAATTTGAGGTTGGCTGCAAAAGGGACATAGTACCTTTAAATATGGATGCAACTTTTCAGAATGAATTCGAGCATTAAACATATTGTTTACAAATGTCTGCTTAGCGTTTTATTCTAGTTCGATAACCGACATGTACACAAAAGTATTTTTTAAATGAAAGATATTTGAAAAAAAGATATAAGCTTTAACAAAGAAATGTAATTTAGGCATACAGTGTATTACGGCATAATTCATTGTTTGAATGGTTCAATGTAAAGGGTTCATCCTTTGACTGATAATGCATAGAAATTAATTTTAAATCAATTTTAGCTGACAGAGAGAGAGAGAGAGAGAGGAGGGCGAGTCATAAAGAGAGAGAGAGAGAGAGAGAGTTAGATACATTTTTTTTAAAGAGGGAGAGAATTAGAGAGAGAGAGAGAGAGAGAGAAGGGGGAGAAATAGAACGTGCATTGGCCACGATAAATCCTCGAGATACATTTATCATCACTTTTTGATTTAGCTAGTGTTTCAGTAAACAGCGGGTTTGATTATTTTAAAATATAATTCTTTAAATTACATACATTAGGGAAACAACAGACCCTCTATTCATTGTATACACTAAAAGGCTGAAGTTTGAGGAAGATATTAATAAAAACAGGGGTATTGTAACATATTTTGCAGGAAGGATAAATAGATACATCCACTTTTCTATTATCTATTACTTTCCTTTAAGAAGGAACGTGGTTAACGAAAATAAATCATAATTACATAAAAAAGTCAAATCAAAGGGCAATCCAACCCTTATGATAAGTTGTTTTGAATGAAAGGAGAAAAAAATTCAGGGGAACAGAATGATGAAATTTTGCAATAAATCGGACCAAAGAATATTATGACTGTATGAAATGTGATATCATTACTGCTATGCGGATCCTAAAATAGCAATTATGTCACGCGATTTTGACTTTGTGACGGATAACTCCGTCGTTTGTCGTGTACACTAATTTCTTTCTTTTTTTTCTTTCAGAGTGCCTTTACCCTTGGGGCACTACTCACAATATATTATGGAAAGAAAATTACTTCAGATCCTCTAACAAGAAAACACGATCCCGAGTCATATATTTTTTCTAAATTCAAATTTAAGTAATTTGTGTGTTGGAACAAATGGGAAAGATGTCCGCTACTTTATCAGAGGCATAACCGATCCAGTAGAATGACTGACTTTAAAACAATAATAACGTTCTCATTTTCTGTCCGATTTCGTTAAAATTTTCACAGGTATGTGTCTCTAATTTTTATCTGCTTTTTTTACGGCAGTTTATTATGTAGGTTGCATTTTTCTTTAACGACAGATTTGAGACTTTTTACTATTAAAAACACAAACACACTCACCTCAACCAAAGAACATCCTAACCAACAAGGAGACGTAGTGCGAGTCCTGTCATATAAGGCAGAGAGAGGACACTGGACTCTTAGCTTTGTGGCTCAAATAGGCAAAACGGCAGAGTCTTCAAATTGAGTGATGTAATCTTCCAAATGTCCACATTCCGTGTTCATTTAAAAAAACAACTCTATCCATCCCTATATATAATAGTCTCCTTTTCTACGTACTTTATTATCGGGGGAGGTGGTGCAGTTCAAACAGACACTCATAATACTACAAACAAATATATAGAATGATAACAAATATTCATGTATTTCTAATTTCTAAGGCAGATTTGAGGTCTAAACTTAATCAAGTCTATAGTTATCAAACATTAGTGCACTAAAACCCGTTGCACACAATGCATAAATTATGTAATCAAAGGAAACCTAACGTATAAAGAAAACGGTGATGCAAGTCGTGCCGAGAAACTGTGCATTATTCTTGGTTTATACATGTACCTCTCTCATAAATTTTGGTGGGGAATCTTGTATATCATTTAATAATTTTTTTAATAAATCCCTCAGAGTAAGTAAAGTTTATTTCTTAAATAAGGAATGATTCATTGGTATCTACAAAACAGATTTGTATGAGTTTCGGTTACTCAAATGCAAACTTGAGATCGGTGTCCGTCATCTTGTTTTTATACCATTCATCAAAGGCTTCATTCTGTGCCACGGTGAAGTGGGTTTTCCAGCGACCACTTATTCCTGTATTTGAATAAATGTATTAAATAATAGTATGTTATTATCATTTCATTTAACAATTCTATCAAGGATTGAAGTATATGCTTTATTGAATTAGATATTATTCATTTGTTGGTATACATATCATTTATGCACACTGACCCAGGCTAAAGAAAACCCAAACTACCAACAAACCGAACAAATTCATACCAACAAATACACAATACGAAATTACCATGGTCTGTCTTCAATACATCTTTGAAATGATTACTGTGCGCCATTAATCCCTTTTCTTAATTAAATCATAAATTAATAGCACAATTGTGGGGCCGTGGTAGTCTACACTTCATTGGACATAGATAACAAATACTTGATAATACAGAGGTTGGATATTGTGTACACTACATTGATATTGATTCTCTAAAAATTAGAAGCGTCGCGTCGGTGTGACTGGATATGTGTGACAGTAAGCCTGTATTTCACTAAATGTCTTTGTGTATTAAAATGTTTTTTTTTATTTTATAGATGATCCTAAAAATAAAAAAAGACATAAATTTAAATACATAAATAATATATATATTTATTTACATATATATCCTAACATTTTGTATTAACAGGACATCATAAAAACTGGTATATTACCCTAACCCTTACTCTAACCCTGATTCAAAACAATTAACTAATTAAACTACATACTAATGAATAAACCTATTGTGTCCTCCCAGTACATTTAGGTACCATTTTCATTTGAATCTCTGCATGCATGACTGAACATCAGACAATCTTTACAAGACTGCCAGATCTCACTTGCGCCAAGTTGCTTGGTGAGGAATAAAATAGTTTTTTGAACAAAGACAGCCAGACAGACACACACACACACGCACAATCATACGCACATCATAAAAACTTATATATTACCCTAACCATAACCCTAACCATTAACTCTAACCCTAAATTTAAATCAATATAACTAATTAAACTAATGACTAATGATTAAACTTATTGTTTCTTGGGAGGCCATTAAAGATAAACTTTAGTACTGGTAATGCGATTGCATTGTGAAAGAAAAGGTGTGGAAAGGATCAGAAACAGTTGATCATGTAGCATGTAAGTATTGGTGTGCATTGCAAGGTTCCGGAGTCATCAAAATCATAATAAATTTGACCGAGTCTTGGTAAAATAACAAGCACTCACATATCAAGCTATATATGGGACAACACACATGGTGTCGGGGCTAGTACTACCTTGATTTCCTTGTCTTTCTATGCTCATTACTCAGCCAGTATACATTTCCTTCCAAAATTGTTTGGCACATGTCATTTATTTGTAATCTTGAACATTCAGTGTAAGTTTCGTTTGATTCTGTGAGATTTTTTTTAATTTTTTTTACCAGTACTGGAGTTTATCTTTAACTTTCTTCTGCCTGCAAACGTACATAGAGGGCAGTAGTTATATTGTTCAATCGGTAACTGGCAACGAAAATGTCCTGCTGAGGACGTATCTAGTTAAAAAAATGAGTCATTAAGTAGACAGTCATTAGCGTGACATAAACTGAGATGATCATAGTGTCTACATTAGGCCTTAAACACTATCTTTACCTTTGTTAAGAAAAGGGTACTCGCCGGCTCCTTTCACTAGACCTTCTTTCCCGCTTTCCGCCATTTTCCTGAAGGTTTCTTTCTGTGCATCAATATGGCTGAATTTAACAATCCGACGTAGGACGCCCTCTAATAAAGGGCGACCGATACCAGATGCGACTTTCTGAATGTACTTCGCCGGTTCCTGAGGGAAAAAATAATTCCTGCGTTATATAAAAACTGAGCTTTTAATCATTACTAACCTAGTTTTAGTCTATTCATAAGTTCGTATTGTGTTAAGGCAAACGTAATATAAAACCGATCGTATGGATAAACAGCTTGGACAAAATAGTTATTGATAAAGATTGTGCTCCTTGACCCTATGTCTCTGGTCTGACGGGAAGAACTGTGGTATAATGGTCAACCTATTTGATATGACGTTCAATTGATATAATAGGGACTTTTAGATTTGCGTGGACTGATACGTGGTACTTCCATTCACGGCAGTGCTTTAACAGGACGTCGATCGTAGCATAGACCTATTGTCTTCGTGCGAATCTAAAAGTCCCTAATGAGAGCACTGAAAGACGAATGTTCTAGGACAAAACTAAACTACATGACCAAATAGAGGTACTGCATTTCCTCTATATGTAATACTTAAGATGATAGATAACAACACTTTAATAGTTTTGCGATGGGAAACTCACGTGGGAATTGAGTGCATGGTTGGTAACAGAGAGAGAGAGAGAGAGAGAAAGAGCGAGAGGGTCAGAGACAGACTCTCTTATCTTATATCTTATACGACCTATACACACAAATATTTTTTTTAAATAGTTTATGATAACGATTATCAAAACTACTGCTTTTTTTCTTAAACTGTCAATAGGTCTTGAGATTTTAAATGAACCATACCTTCTTCAGATCCTCATAGGAAACAAAGGTTACATTCTCATGGTCTCTGTGTTCCCAGAATCGGCGTACATGTTCTGGCCAAGGACCCCAGTGCATTTCTAGAAGAGAAAATAAACAAGCAAACAAAACGACAAATGAACAAATATTTAACAGAAATTCATTATCTAGTGTCATGGATTACATCATAGGAGGATACCACTAGGAGAATAACAATTGGTTAAGAAAGTTACAGTTTCCCCGTCCATTATCCACCATTTTAGTATTAATATAAATTGTACACCTACTGATGGGCTTATATCCTGTAGTCTGGGCATCGGTAGATAGATCCTTAAGAAACATTTATAACACGTTAAGAAGTCTTCATACTAATTTACATATACCTCCATCCCGGGGGTTCTCCACCTAACATCCATATATTCCCTTTTATGAGTTGAAAAACCCATTGCACTCGTACATTATTATGGTGCGGCAAAACATGTTTCATTGGCTGATGCAGTCCTATGTCAATGCCTCATGCATATGTACCACGGGCCTTATAGAACAATTAATTACCACCAGACACCAAGTCCTTGATCGCCTTGTCCATCGTTAGAGGTAGAGCGGGGTTCTTCCCTACGAAGTTGAACCACGACACAATGATATCCTTGGGATTGCGGGCAACGTACACAACCTACAAAAATATCAATTTCAGATAAAAGATAATCATATACTTAGAGAGGGTGGAAATGAACAGGTCATTATTTTGTGCATATATAAGAATTTATTTTCTTAACTTCTGGGTTGCTTGGCTCTTAGGCCTAATCTTGAACCTATCTAAACCTTGGTCCAATAAAAGAAATTGCATTGATACATGATGGGGTATTGCAGTGAAAGCCTGAATTTTCCCGAAGCGACTAGTTGGCAAAAGCAACATGACGCTACAACCCTTTATATGATCAGACTAAAATCTTTGGTGCAAGGAGTCCTGACCACCATTCTGCTGAACAACATAATGCATGCAAAACAAAACTCCCCCAGCCTTTTGGAAGCCAAGGCCTGATCAAACCACTCCACGGACCCGATTGTAAGCAGGCGTACAAAATAAGAACAAGTCCCAAAACAAAACGAACCTTGGCCTTCAGTAGGTCTTGAGGCAGAAGGTCAAAGTTCAGGTGACTCACAATGACCCTGGGCGAGGGCGCTTTTTCAATGACATCCAAGAATGGAGACATGTCTAGAGGATGTAAATTTTCTTCCTCCCTAGAAGTAGGAAAATCTTGGTCCATACATATCATTTCTGCGGCGGATGAGTAGAGGGATCGATTGATTTGATCTGGATTCCCGCCGCTAAGGATTAGGCCAACGATCTCCATCATCCAGTGGGTTCCTGTAATCGGGAGAAGAACATGATTGCCAGTCCTTTTACATGAGGAAAAGGATTCTTCGTCCTGTCCTGACCTACCACGTAGCCCGTATCCAGAAATGCCTCTATTAATGTCAACCTCGAAGATGTAAAGAAACTACCATTCAACTTCAACACATCCAAAGCTAAAGGCCCAGACCAGATAATGATGATGATGATGACTCGAGCCACTGAAGAAACTTGAGTAAGTCCCGCCCCCCCCCCCACTCAGTGTTATTTAGGGTACGCGTATGCTTGTTCCCTTTTTTTGAAAGCACCCCCTATCTGAGGACTGCAACATTTCCGAACCCCCCTTTCGCGGGCTTTTCCTGCCTTAGAGACCCCCTTAAACTCGGAAAAATGCTCAATGAACCCCCCTTAATTCGGAATAATTTCTCAGGAGTCCAGAGATGAGAGAAAAAAAGAAAAAACACCCCCTTTTTAAAAAAATCTCGGGCCGGTCTTTGTCGCACGAAAAGTACCCCTTTACCGGACATTTTGGTAACACGCATGCGGTCATTCCGACCCCGGAGTGGGCGGGGGGGGGGGGGGGGAGGGGGGGGGGGGGGAGTAAGTACACCAGTAAATCAACGCAATGTTTGAACTATTTATGTTATTTTTGGTGTACAAAAGCACCCTGAAGGCGCGTCAGACATACGTTAGTGAAATGGCGCTAGAGGCTTTATTTCCAATTGTCAACTTAATTATACCTATTACAGCCCTTACCTGCTTTAGGATACGTCACAATCCAGATGTCATCTTCTCGCACTTGAAATGTTTTCATCCGTTCGATACTGGAATCCAGGACATAGTTGGGATATTTTATACCTCTGTACTCGTGCTCAGATCTGATTTGCGGAACGTTGTCGTTCATTGCCATCTACAGAATTGATATGATGATAATAATAATACAGTGTTGAAACAACAACTACAACAACACAAAAACAATAGTACTAATGATAACAACAGTAGGCCTACTACTAATAATAGTTATAATAATTATATTAATGATGATGATGATATAAGTAATACTACTGCTATTACTACTAATAATAACGAAATCTACTATATTCCGCACCCAAAATAATATCATCTTGGCTTTATCCCAGCTGCTTTAAACGCATTTTAAGGAATAAACTCCTATACGAGGTACTGCTGTGACCCTATCATTCTGCTGTTAGTGTAAGCACCATCTCTTGTCTTTGTATCAATGAATAGTTTGCTATTATTACTTGTGTTTGTTTGAACAGTTTTAAGTCAGTGTATATTATATGGTTGGTCCTAAACCTTTGCAAATGACTCCACTCCACCTTAAAATGATTGACAAATGAATACAAAACTAGCAGACACGTATCTTATTTCGACTCAAATTGTTACTGATATTAAAAAAAAACATCAATTAAGCTTACCTTTTTGCATGGAAAGGAGGAATTAACAAGTGCAGAACTGAGCCGCGTCGGCTAGAGGATTGAAATTTCAAAATGACTATCATATACCAATCTTCAAACCAACATCTATATCATACATATGGGCTAAAGTGCTTCAGTGCGGGAAGAAGACTAGTTACCTCACAAGTCGGAATACAAATAAATATTACGTAATCAGCAGGCCAATATTCAAACCAACATCTATCATATTCAAATGCGTTACACTGCCCTCCACACCCTAGCCTCTTGTCGATGGGCCTCGCGCTGTTGGAGTCCGTAATGGCTCGCTTCGCTCGCCAGAATTTACGGAATCCAACAACGCGAGGCCCTCGAAGAGGCTATCCCACCCCGGCTTAGTAATTTGCATGAATGTCTCTTCTTCTTCTTCTTCTTTCTTTCTTCCTTTCTCTTCTCTCTTCTTTCAAAGTCGCCGTTGCGTAATAGCTATTTTATACTCAGATAATTCATTGTCTCGATTATCTCCATCCAGGCATTTCTATACCAGAGCACTTCTCATATTGATTACAGTGTCCGTGTCTGTAGGGCGTGTACGGTGTGAATATGGTGTGTCACGTGTATTTGTGTATGTTTGTTGATGCGTGATAGCTGGGAGAGGTGTTCTGGCGTTGAAGTGCCTGGATGGACGAGCTTAATAACAAAACAAAACAAGCTTTTTAACTGCACTGCCTTTTCCCTCAGTATTATCTTATTCTTTTAATGCAGCCTTCTTAAAATTGTGATGATTGTTAAATGTTATGTTGAAATGTGATTATTTTGTCTGTATTTATATGTTTATTATGTACATATATATCTTGAATCTTGAATCTTGAATATCTATTTATTTGCTAGAAATGTGCAAATAAAAGGATTGACCAAAAACGTGTGCAAAGGCATGCATACGAGCAATTCCTAGACTTTGATCGAGTGATTTATTGGTTAATTGCCTTTTTGTCTTTTTGAGAGCAAGTTTTGAGAGCAAGTTTTAGATCTCGGCCGCGTATCGAAAGTCAATTATTTTCAAATCAATTTGAGCTGTCAGAGAGAGAGAGAGAGAGAGAGAGAAAGAGTGGTGGGGGTGGAGTTAGAAAGAGATAGAGAGAGAGATATATAGAGAAAGCGAGAGATAGCGAAAGAGAGAGGAAGAGAGATAGAGAGAAATAGAGAGATAAGGGAGATAATATAACGTGCTTCGGTCAATGCACATAATGAATAATCGAAATTTTAGTTTTAGCTTGTGTTTCAGTAAACATCGGGTTTGATCAGTTCAACAAAAATATTTTAATTAAATTAATTAGGGAAACATCTTTTATATTTATAAAATATTTATAGAACAGACCTTACCTATTGATAGACTAAAAAGCTGTAGTTCAAGTAAGATATCGATACAAACAGGGGAACTGTAACATATTTAACAGGAAGGGTAAATAGATAAATCCTCTTTTCAATAAACTGTTACTTTTCTAAAGGAACGCGGTTTAAATAAATCATAGTTACATTACAACAATCTGTCAAAGTAACACCGGATAAATTAAATGGCAATCTGATCCATATAATAAGTTCATTTGAGTAAAAGCAGAAACTTCAGAAAATCAGAGGAAAAGAATGGCGAAAGTTAACAATAAATCGTACCAATAATAAAAAAGGTATGAATGTTTGCAATTTAAAGGTCTTATGTCCCATTTGCAGCAAACATCAAATTCTGTAGAACTTTGAACGAATTATGAACATGTCACGTATGTCCTATCTGTGAAATTTAAACGTTAACAGTGTCCTAATATTCAAATCTTGCAAGGAAACCCGTTTATCGAAAATAATATCGCTAGTGATATTCGTTTAGTTTGTAGACTTTACTGTCAGACACTATTGAGTGACTGACTGACTTTTTTTTCTTTGGTAATAACATACATAAAATAAGCTGTAAAGGGTACACGAGCATTTGTCTACATCAATATTACGATTCTTGAAATGGCTAAAATTAAACTAATTGAATCTTTGCGCAGCATAAAACGTACGTTCATTCGGTACATCCTGTTATATGAGGCAGGGAGAGGACACTGGACTCTAGCTATGTGGCTCAAATAGGTGAAATTGAGTGATGTAATCTTCCAATAATCCACATTCCCTTTTCTTTTCTTTTAATCTGTATCTATCTATAGTCGCCCTTTCTACGTAGTTTATTATCAGGGAACAGCAGCTATAACATACACTTATACAAACAAATACTCACGGTAAGAGATTTTCAAGATTTAAGCCTAGATCAATGAAATCTATTTTATTCTAAATTTCTAAGGGTAATCATAAGGTCGAAACGGATTCATGTCCTAAGTTATCAAACATTAATGCATTAAAATCCATTGCACACGAAGCGTCCTTTCCTGTCGTACGACTGCGTCATCAACTGGTGTATGACGGTGAGTTCGTGCACGATATCATTGCAAAAAGTACAGTTCAAATAGTGGGTCGGTCTACTAGTATTTTCCTTCATCGGCCTGTATAGTACCTGTAACCATGCAGTCGAAGTGACGCTTCGTGTACAACTACAACGGGCATTTAAATATAGAGAATGACACAATGGAGTAAATTGAATTTTCAAACTCATTTGGTGCGATTTGCTGCATACTTTCTTAGTAATATTTTGGCTGAAAATCATTGACTAGATTCCAATGGATTTTTTCCTGAAAGAGGAATATCTTATGTCACTATTACAAAGACTCGGATACATATTTGCTATACAAGCTTTATTATTTTCATTATTATGTAAAATGATTCCATGGAGTATCTTGATAACAACAGTAAGGTTTTAAAACTTAGTTTCTTCGTGTACCTGTCTTGTTATTCATTATCACTAACATAACGTTTTGGTACACTGTTTTGGTATCCTGTAAGCTATTTGTTTCATCACTTGCGCCAAATATTGAGTGTCCATCCATTGTGACACTGTGTAAGACAAAACAGAAAAAAGGCAACCTGTAACTCATGGCTGTAATTATTTTGTCCAAATGAAACTATATAGAATATTATAATAAAGTATAAATAAAATATATGTAACTTTGAGTAATATGTGACCATCTATAGATATTGAATATTATGATAACTCTGACAAATCCCACACTAATATACAAGGTAACATTCCATTTACCATACAGTATGATAACATTCCATTTATAATTAATAAATGTCTACAAAATGCTCAGCCCACCTCATATTAAAGATAAATGTGAGTTCTGGTTAAAAAAAGAGAAAATGAATTCTCACAGAATCAAACGAAACTTACACTGAATGTTCAAGATTACAAACAATTGTCATTTGCCACATAATTTTGGTAGAAAATGTATACTGGCTGAGTAATGAGCATAGAAAGATTAGGAAATCAAGGTTAGTAACCCCGACACCATTTGTGTAGTCCCATATACATCTTTCTGTACAGTGCCTGTTACTTTACCACGACTGGGCCAAATTTATTATGATTTTGATGACTCAAGAACTTTGCAATACACACCAATACATGCTACATGATCAACTTTTTCTGATCTATCTCACACCTTTTCTTTCAAAATGCAATCGCATGACCATAATTTATCTTTATCTTTAACGATGAAGTAATACATCTTTAGTTTATACATCTTCACTTGAAAAAGGGATATAAAGTATGGCATATCTCTTGATTAGTAAAACAAAAATCTTATATATCAATTGGCAAAAATACAACAAATCTCTCAGAATAAGTGAAGTTATATCTTGAGGTGAGGTGTCCTTTAATATAGATATGATAAATATATCTACGAAGCAGATCTGTACGTGTTTCGGTTACTCAAATGTAAACTTGAGATCGGTGTCCGCCATCTTGTTTTTATACCATTCATCAAAGGCTTCGTTCTGTGCCACGGTAAAGTGGGTTTTCCAGCGACCACTTATTCCTGTATTTGAATAAATGTATTTAATAACAGATATAAAAGAACATTTTGTTATCATTTAATTTGACAATTCTATTAAGGGTTGAAGTAAATGTTTAATTGAAATATACATTGTCCATTTGTTCGTATACATTTCATTCTACCCACTGCCCCAGGCCCCATAATGGAATGATTGGGCTAAAGAAAACCCTACTAGTGAACTAACAACCAACCCAAACAAACACATACAAAACATACCAAAACATACGAAATGACCACGGTTGTCTGCGATACATTTTTGAAATGATTACTGTGCGCCATTAATCCCTTTCCATTAATTAAATCACACAATATTAGCGCAATTGTGGGACCGCAGTAGTCTACACATCATTGAACTTGAATTGCAGGCCTGTTGAATTGGACATAGAGAAGAAGAAACAAAACTGGATTATATATATACATTAAGCATTTTGTACACTACATTGATATTGTTTCTCTGAAGTACCTAACAGCGTCATTAGACGGACAAATGTAGTTAAAAATGAGTCATTAAGTAGACATGGTCCTTAGCAGGACATTTTCATGTACTGTTAACGATTGAACAATATAATTACTGCCTCTACTTACGTTTGCAGGCAGAGGAAACTTATAGGCCTCCCAAGAAATGAATAGGTTTATTCGTTATTCATTAGTTAAATTATTTATATGTTTTCGACTTTAAAGGGAGGCTTTACTACTGCAGCTAGAAGGGATTAGACCACCCAGAGAGCCATCGAGGTCACTGTGACAGATGGCTATCACATTAACTCAGCTCCATTTAACAAAAGAAAAAGAGGATCATGGGGAACCAACAGGCACCGATTTGGGAAGTTTTCTATATAGAGGGAGCAAGTAGCTACACGTAGGACAGTGTGCCTTTAAGGTTAAGATTAGGGTAATAATTATACCAGTTTTTATGATGTCCTGTTAAGGTACCATTTGGGGTTAATATAGATGTCCTGTTAATACCACTTGTAAGGTTATATATACGGGATGTCTAAAATAGAAATGTAACGAGATTTTGAATGGCAAGATCTTAAGCATTAAACCATCCTCCATGAAATTTTTGCGAGTAATTTGTAAGTAATATCCCCAAACTCTGAATTGTACAAATATTTAAGTCGAATTCTGACATTTTTTGTTAAAAATGTATCCTTTTTTAAATATTACAAAAAGAAGTGGAATGGCATCCTTGTAATTGTGCTATTGAACTCATTCTACCTCATAAATTCCTGGTATAATCACCACTGACACAGTCTTAGATTGATAAAACATTTGTGGAATGTCTTGAACATGTAATCAAAACACTTTTGAAGTACAAGAAGGAATAATATACGCAACAAACACTAAAGATTGCCTTTGATATATCCATTCTTAGAAGATATATGAACATTGCACAACATGCCCTGAAGGTGCTCCACATATTTTTTAATTGTATTTTTTTACTGTGACTTTGTCTCTATAAAAGAGGTATTACATATGTAAATGTTCATTCTTAACCCCCCGTTTTAAAATCAAGAATTGAAGTTACTAAATCTATTTAAGCTTTCAAAACCTTATAACAGATCCATCTTCATAAATGTTAATATATTGATATAAGTAATTACATAATGCCTTTAAAAATATAATACTATTATATTTTCTCGCATATTGTATTCATATAATCAGCTATCCCTTCATTTACTCATCATCTGTCTGAAATAAATTACCATCTAATAATGACACCTTCTTGCAATTAAATACTCAGCACATTTATATTAATTTAAATAGAATTTTGTTCTCAACAGTTTAACGTTTACATGCTATAAAATTGTATATGTATTTTGTTCCTATTTCATATTTTACTTTCTTAACTATTTTAATGGATGTATTTCTTTGTTTCTAATCTCGTTTTTTCATCAGGTTTCTGGTTATATTTGTTTATGGGTTCAATGTTATTATTTCCAGTCGAGGATGCAGCCTTGTACGGGTTTTTTCAAACTTTTTGCTGCATCTCCAGAAATGTTTGGCTTTTACTGAATGTCCAAATAATACAAATATGGATACAAAATACAAATAATTTAGAGCTTACCAAGGATTGTTCAGGGCGCCCCGTATACGCTTATTGTGCACTGATACTAACCCAAAGCGCTTTCCTTGTAGCATTGATTTGTGTGCGTGTGTGTGCGTAAATTCGTGTGCGTTGGTGTGTGCGTGCGTTGTCGAATTATATATTATGGAATGTACTAAACCGGACATAACCATATTTTTTACCTTTGTTAATAAAGGAGTACTCGCCAGCTGCTTTCACTAGCCTGCCTTTCCCGCTGTCCGCCATTTTCTTGAAGGTTTCTTTTTGTGCGTCAATATGGCTGAATTTAACAACGCGACGTAGAACTTCCTCCGATACAGGGCGACCGATACCAGATGCAATTGTTTGAATGTACTTTGCTGGTTCCTATTAAGAAGAAAACAAAATTCCCGCATTCTGAAACTTAGCTTTTAATCATTACTAAGCTAATGTTAGTATATTCTAAGTTCGTATTATGTTAAGGCAAAACGTAATATAACACCATTCGTATGGATAACTAGCTTGGACAAAATAGTTATTGATACAGATTGTGCTCCCTGACCCTATATGTCTCTGATCTGAAGAGGAGAACTGTGGTATGGGTGGTCAATATATTTGATATGACTTCCAATTGATATAATGAGAGCACTTATCCATTTCTTTGTGTACAACCTGGACATTGGAAGACGAATGTTCTTGGACAAACTTAACGACAAGAAAAAATAGAGGTACTGCATTTCCTCTAAATTAATACTTAATATATAAGATATCAACACCTCCATAGTGTTCCAAAGAGAAAATTACTTGGAAATTGATGTGCATGGTTGGTTTAACAGAGAGAGAGAGAGAGGGTTAGAGACAGACTGTCAAATCTCTAGTGTTGTGTTATGAAAATGATTATTAAACCTACACCTGCAATATTTTTTTTTTTAACTGTCAATAGGTCTTGATATTTTAAATGAACCATACCTTCTTCAGATCCTCATAGAAACAAAGGTAACATTCTCATGGTCTTTATGATCCCAAAATCGGCGTACATGTTCTGGCCAAGGACCCCAGTGCATTTCTAATAGAGAAAATAAACAAGCAAACAAAACGACAAATAAACATACGTTTTTATTCAGTTGATGCGGTTAATTCATCAGGGACTTTTAGATTGAGTGGACGAGAACACTACGAACGCCGACTGATCATGCGTGTCACAGTACTCAACTGCCCATGTTGACTACAATTAGAAATCTTAAATTGCACTCGACGATAAACATGCATGCAGGAAGTAACCCTATGAACATGACGGACAAAAGAACATCCCTTCACTGCTATTATGTAAAAATGTGTAGAACAGGTGAATATGTACGTGACACCTGTTCCACACATTTGTATATATTAGCAGGGAAGGGATCGATGTTCCTTTGTCTACCTGAGGAACTGTATATTTTATGCGCACGCGGCATACTACTAGTACCGTACTAGATTAAGGAAAACCAAGGTTGACGCATTCTCGATCGCCGACTGAGACGACGTGACGCGTGGCTCAAGTGCCATAAAAATGACGTCAAACGTTGCAGTCAAAGCTGTCGAGGTGCAAATCTAAAAGTCCCTATTATCTCATGGAATACATCGTAGAAGGAAACCAATTGGTTGAGAAAGTTCGTTTTCTCCATTCATTGTCACCACAGTTAAATATCTAAAGCATCGTTTAACAATGTTAATCTGAGATACAATGCCATACTTGTTATCAGTGTCTGTGATACGATGTAATATTGAAGCCCTAAAAAAATTGCGCTTCAAAATGATCAAGAAGTGCCTCAAAAAAGTAAAATCTTTGAGTGACCGGTTTTACCGTACTCGTTTTTCCCAATAAACTGTAGTGTTATGAAAACCGTTAGGAAAACGCAAAATTTGATTTCGATTTCCAATCATAAATATCTTGATAATCAGACAGGCGATCGCCTTGTAAAAGTCATGGGATTCCTGACTGACCTAAATGTTTATAATTATGATTGCAGCATGAGCTAAATCCAGGATTTTGTTTCAGAATCTGAGACAAAGTTACCCAATCCTTTTAATATAAACATCACACTTGCTGATGGGCTTATATGGTGTATCGTTCGATCACTAATCTTAGACGTTGTCAAAAATATTATAGAGGAAGCGCGCTTGCATGATCTCGTTCAAATTGATATATTACAAAATAAAATGTTTAACTTGGGCTGTATCCTTTTTTGAGGCAGTCACACACATCTATGATAAGTACTATCATAGTTCTAGGCCTATTCGTTTTACAAAACTGCTCCTGTATCTTATCCGATGACAAGATAATGGATATGTGCATCCGCCTATTCATGTACGTGCATGATTTAACCTTGTTTCCCAAGGAGTAAACTCGTCTTAAAACTCTACCAAATAGGAGAATATGAGGATATAAAAAGAACTCACCGACTGGGAAATGTTGCTTCGTTATACTTTATTCAAATGAACAGAAAATCCATAAAAACATACTCATTAACGACAACAAATCTAAGCTCTGACGGATAGCATTTACGTAGGGATATCACTGCCATTAGGGACTTTTAGATTCGCACGAAGACAATAGGTCTATGCTACGATCGACGTCCTTTTAGTGCACTGCCTTGAATGGACGTCACACGTATCAGTCCACACGCAAATCTAAAAGTCCCTATTCACTCTCACTGAAACCACGAGTCCCGTTCGTGACGTCACGGATTAGAGGCCCGACTCTACGTGCACTTCCGGGTTCAGACTTAGATATTTTGGTAGAGTTTACTCGAATAAATTCATTATTCTAAACTTGTTTTGTCGTGGTGGACACCATTTAGTGTTATTCTGGGGGTTAACAAGTTTTCTATTGATGTAATTATCTCAATATTTAGGATTGTCTTAGAATATCAACTTTAACATTTCTCATTCGTATTGATTTCTTGTACGATTATCATGGTGCGTCAAAAAAACGTTTTCAATATAAGCCCACGTCAGTGCCTCACAGTGGCGGATCCAGGGGGGGGGGCCGGGGGCCCGGCCCCCCCCCCCCCCCTTGAGAAAAAAAATCATGTAAAATCACGCGATTTTTACCTTTTTGGGAGGTTGGGCCACCCCCCCCCCCCCTGGCGCTCAAGGGGGGGGGGGGTGCAAATTTTAAAATTTTCGAGGACCAAAAAAAAAAAAAGTTGGGGCCCCCTCCCCTAAGAAATCCTGGATCCGCGCCTGGTGCCTCATGTACGACAGGTATTTCACTATGAACA
>JAVYIG010001846.1:158784-293507 GCA_035222895.1 Strongylocentrotus droebachiensis
TAACTAATTAAACTAATGAATAAACCTATTGTGTCTTGGGAGGCATATCAGCTTCTACTGCCTGCGAACGTACATAAAGGGCAGTAATTCTATTTTTCAATCGTTAACAGGCCACGAAAAAGTCCCGCTAAGGACATATGTAGTTTAAAAAATGAGTCATTGAGTAGACATGGTCATTAGCAGGAAATTGTCGTGGCATGTTAACGATTGAACAGTAGAATTATTGCCCTCTACGTACGTTTGCAGGCAGGGGAAACTTAAAGGCCTCCCAAGAAACAATAGGTTTATTCATTAGTCATTAGTTTAATTAGTTATATTGCTTTGAATTTTAGAATAAGGGTTTAGGGTTAGGGTTAGGGTAATATATCGTTTTTATGATGTCCGGTTAATCTACAATTTATGGTTATATATAGATGTCTCGTTAATACAACATGTAGGGTTATTACATATATAGAGAGAGATATATAGACAAATTGGGCCTTCTACGAGAAATAAAACGTAAAAAACGTTAAAAGGACACCAAATTGTCCTCCTAATGACAATGTCTCCTTAAAGGTACTATGTCCCATTTGCAGGCCAAAAAAAATGAAAAAGTTAAGTTCCAACTGCATTTGAAAGATAATACTTATTTAGAACTTCCCTAAAAAAGGTGGGGCTTGAAAATGTCTTCAAGTGGGAAAATAATGACTATTAGTTGTCAAATCGACTTTAGGGCTATAGAGCCCAAAAGTAATAGTCTTGATTTTCAGACAATTGTACCGAATGGTCATACGTTTTATGCTGCGCAAAGATTCAATCAGTTTAATCTTGGCCATCACAAGAAGTGGGTTATTGATGTAGACAAATGCTCATGTACCCTTAATACAACTCTTTTCATGTATGTTATTACCAAAGAAGAAAAAAAGCCAGTCAGTCACTCAATAGTGTCTGACAGTGAAGTCTAGCAAGTAAACGGGTTTCCTTGCATAATTTGAATATGAGGACACTGCTAACGTTTAAATTTCACAGATAGGACATACATGACATATTCATAATTCCTGCAAAGTTCTACAGAATTTGAGGTTGGCTGCAAAAGGGACATAGTACCTTTAATGCATCATTTTTTCACTCCAAATGTCCCTCTAATGACGCATTTAGTAATATATGTGTGTGTGTGTGTGTGTGTGTGTGTGCGTGTGTGCTCTCACCTCAGCATTCTTGTGGGGTTTTATGTGCGCTTCACATACCCCTTGTGAGGCATTTTTACTTTGTGGGGTATTTTTTTCAGGACCCCACAGAGTAAAGTCTTTCAAATGACTGTATATTCGGTGTCCTATGCCCTGCGGGGCATTAGAAGTGGTACCCCATAAATGACTCTTTGTGAGCGTGTGCTAAAACTTGCACACTTTTTTTATGGTAACATCGTAAGCACACCGCCGGGTTGTTATCGCCGGGTTGTACATACCCCACTAGTAGGGGACCACAAGGTATATCTGGAACGCACAGAAATACCCCACAATCAGGTGCCCCACAAAGGCCCTGATGTGAGAATGCGTGTGTGTGTGTGTGCGTAAGGGGTTTGTTATGTGTGCGCGCTTGCGTGGCCGTGTGCATTGTGCGTGAATTCGTGTGCGTGTGTGTTCGTAAATTTGTGATCGTTTGTGTGCTTTCGTGATCGAATTATTTTGATTGTACTAAAACGGAGATAACCATAGTGTCTACATTAGGCCTTAAACAATATCTTTACCTTTGTTAAGAAAAGAGTACTCGCCGGCTCCTTTCACTAGATTTTCTTTCCCGCTTTCCGCCATTTTCTTGAAGGTAAATGTTTCTGTGCGTCAATATGGCTGAATTTAACAACCCGACGTAGGACGTCCTCCAATAGAGGGCGACCGATACCAGATGCGATTTTCTGAATGTACTTCGCCGGTTCCTGAAAAAAATAATATTTCCTGCGTTATATAAAAACTTAGCTTTTAATCATTACTAACCTAGTTTTAGTCTATTCATAAGTTCGTATTATGTTAAGGCAAACGTAATATAAAACCGATCGTATGGATAAATAGCTTGGACAAAATAGTTATTGATAAAGATTGTGCTTCCTGACCCTATGTCTCTGGTCTGAAGAGGAGAACTGTGGTATAGTGGTCAATTTATTTGATATGACTTCCAATTGATATAATGAGAGCACTGAAAGACGAATGTTCTCGGACAAAACTGAACTACAAGACCAAATAGAGGTACTGCATTTCCTCTATGTGTAATACTTAAGATGATAGATAACGACACTTTAATAGTTTTGCGATGGGAAATTCACGTGGGAATTAAGTGCATGGTTGGAAATAGAGAGAGAGAGGGAGAGAGAGAGAGAGAGAGAGAGAGAGAACGAGAGGGTCAAAGACAGACTCTCAAATCTTATACGACCTATACACAAAAATATTTCTTTTAAATAGTTTATGATAACGATTATCAAAACTACTGCTTTTTTTCTTAAACTGTCAATAGGTCTTGAGATTTTAAATGAACCATACCTTCTTCAGATCCTCATAGGAAACAAAGGTTACATTCTCATGGTCTATATGCTCCCAGAATCGGCGTACATGTTCTGGCCAAGGACCCCAGTGCATTTGTAGAAGAGAAATTAAACAAGCAAACAAAACGACAAATGAACAAATATTTGTTGCGGTAAATTCATTATCCAGTGTCATGGATTACATCATAGGAGGATACCACTAGGAGAATAACAATTGGTTAAGAAAGTTACAGTTTCCCCATCCATTATCCACCATTTTAGTATTTATATAAATTTTACACCTGTTGATGGGCTTATATCCTGTAGTCTGGGCATCGGTAGATAGATCCTAAAGAAACATTTATAACACGTCAAGAAGTCTTCATACTGATTTAAATATACCTCCATCCCGGGGGTTCTCCACCTAACATACATACATTCCCTTTTATGAGTTGGAAAACCCATTGCACTCGTACATTATTATGGTGCGGCAAAACATGTTTCATTGGCTGATGCAGTCCTTTGTCTTCATACTGATTTACATATACCTCCATCCCGGGGGTTCTCCACCTAACATCCATATATTCCCTTTTATGAGTTGAAAAACCCATTGCACTCGTACATTATTATGGTGCGGCAAAACATGTTTCATTGGCTGATGCAGTCCTTTGTCTTCATACTGATTTACATATACCTCCATCCCGGGGGTTCTCCACCTAACATCCATATATTCCCTTTTATGAGTTGAAAAACCCATTGCACTCGTACATTATTATGGTGCGGCAAAACATGTTTCATTGGCTGAAGCAGTCCTATGTCAATGCCTCATGCATATGTATCACGGGCCTTATAAAACAATTAATTACCACCAGACACCAAGTCCTTGATTGCCTTGTCCATGGTTAAAGGTAGAGCGGGGTTCTTCCCTACGAAGTTGAACCACGACACAATGATATCCTTGGGATTGCGGGCAACGTACACAACCTACAAAAATGTCAATTTCAGATAAAAGAGAATAATGTACTTAGAGAGGGTGAAAATGAACAGGTCATTTGTGCATAATATAAAAATTTATTTTCTTAACTTCTGATTTGCTTGGCTCTTAGGCCTGATCTTGAACCTATCTAAACCTTAGTCCAATAAAAGAAATTGCATTGATACATGATGGGGTATTGCAGTGAAAGCCTGAATTTTCCCGAAGCGACTAGTTGGAAAAAGCAACATGACGCTACAACCCTTTATATGATCAGACTAAAATCTTTGGTGCAAGGAGTCCTGACCACCATTCTGCTGAACAACATAATGCATGCAAAACAAAACTCTCCCAGTCTGTTGGAAGCCAAGGCCTGATCAAACAACTCCACGGACCCGATTGTAAGCAGGCGTACAAAATAAGAACAAGTCCCAAAACAGAACGAACCTTGGCCTTCAGTAGGTCTTGAGGCAAAAGGTCAAAGTTCAGGTGACTCACAATGACCCTGGGAGAGGGCGCTTTTTCAATGACATCCAAGAATGGGGACATGTCTAGAGGATGTAAATTTTCTTCCTCCCTAGAAGTAGGAAAATCTTGGTCCATATACATATCATTTCTGCGGCGGATGAGTAGAGGGATCGATTGATTTGATTTGGATTCCCGCCGCTAAGGATAAGACCAACGATCTCCATCATCCAGTGGGTTCCTGTAATTGGGAGAAGAACATGATTGCCATATCGACCCCACAACATTTTATTATTAAGTGTATTTCGGCCAATAAATTGAATCGAACGACAGTGTATTTGATTCATTTGCATTTGATGATAAAGCGAGGATGTTCATTGGTAATTTAATTAGATGTTCATATAGACACCATGTGTCTTCGATATAAGGAGATAAGCCGAAGGCCTTTTGGCTATATATAAAATCCAGGCGGACAGATAATGTAGGCATCTAAACGCTAAAAGTGGATAAAAACTTCTTCTCTGAGGGTCTAGAAAAAGTGGAAGTCCTTTTTACATGAGGAAAAGGATTCTTCGTCCTGTCCTGACCTACTACTTAGCCCGTATCCAGAAATGCCTCTATTAAGGTCAACCTCGAAGATGTAAAGAAACTACCACTCAGCATCAACACATCCAAAGTTAAAGGCCCAGACCAGATAATGATGATGATGATGACTCGAGCCACTGAAGAAACTTGAGTAAGTACACCAGTAAATCAACGCAATGTTTGAACTATCCAGGCATTTCTATACCAGAGCACTTCTCATATTGACTACAGTGTCCGTGTGTGTAGGGCGTGTACGGTGTGAATATGGTGTGTCACCTGTATTTTTGTGTATGTTTGTTGATGCGTGATAGCTGAAGAGGTGTTCTGGCGTTGAAGTGCCTGGATGGACGAGCTCAAAAACAAAACAAAACAAGCTTTTTAACTGCACTGCCTTTTTCCCTCAGTATTATCTTATTCTTTTAATGCAACCTTCTTAAAATTGTGATGATTGTTAAATGTTATGTTGAAATGTAATTATTTTGTCTGTATTTATATGTTTATTATGTTTGTACATGTATATCTTGAATCTTGAATCTTGAAGTGCTGTCTATTTATTTGCTAGAAATGTGCAAATAAAAGGATTGACCAAAAACGCGTGCAAAGGCATGCATACGACCAATCCTAGACTTTTGCCCTTTTGGCTTTTTGAGAGCAAGTTTTGAGAGCAAGTTTTAGATCTCGACCGCGTATCGATAATCAATTATTTTCAAATCAATTTGAGCTGCCAGAGAGAGAGAGAGAGAGGGGGGGGGGGAGTTAGAAAGAGATAGAGAGAAAGAGAGAGAGAGAGAGAGAGAGAGAGAGAGAGAAAGAGGGGATGAGGTAGATAGAGAGAGATAGAGAGAGAGATAGAGAGAGAGCGAGAGGGGGGGAAAGAGAGATATAGAGAAAGCGAGAGAGAGCGAGAGAGAGAGAGAGAGAGTTAAAGAGAGAGAGAGAGAGAGAGTTGGAGGGAGATTAAAAGAGATAGAGAGAGAGAGAGAGAGAGAGAGAGAGAGAGAGAAAGAAGGGGGAATAGAACGTGAATTGGCCAATGCACATGCTAAATCATCGAAATACATTTGTCATCACCTTATTTTTTAGCAAGTGTTTCGTTAAACATCGGGTTTTATTATTTCAAACTGATTTTTCATTACATTGATTAGGGAGACATCTTTTATATATTTTTTCTTATACAGTCAATAAGACTGTATACACCAAATAGCTGAAGTTCGAGGAAGATATTGATAAAGTCAAGGGAATTTTAACATATATAACAGGAAGGATAAATAAATACATCCATTTTCCTATTATCTACTACTTTCCTAAAGGAACGTAGTAAACGAAAATAAATCATAGTAACAGAAACAGTTGTCAAAACAACACCGGTTAAATTTAAGGGCAATCCAACCCTTACAATAAGTTCAATTGAATAAAAGCAGAAAATACAGAGGAACAGAATGGCGATAGTTTACAATAAATCGGACCAATAAAAAGAAAGTTATGAATGGTTTTAAAGAGCCATTACCTTTGATGACTGTAACCTTAAAAAGTAACAATGAAGGTCGCATTCTCCCTTAATAACAGACTTTAGACTTATTACTAATACACAAACACAGTCACCCCACCCACCGAACAACCTAACCAACAAGGGGTCTTGCGCGAGTCCGGTCATAGGAGACAAGGAGAGGGCACTGGACTCTAGCTATCTGGCTCAAATAGATGAAACGCAAGAGTATTAAAATTGAGTGATGTAATCTGCCAATAATCCACGTTCCCTTTTCCGTTTTATCTCTATCTCTCTATAGTCTTCTTTTCCACGTACTTTATTATTGGGGGCACAGTTAAAAAATACACTCTTTTTTTCTTTTTTTTTCAATAGCATTTATTCATATTCTGAAGACTTTCATTTTTACATTCATATCAAAATATCAAACAAAATCAGATAATACATTATGAAGTCTAAACAAAGGTTTACCAGTACATTTCCTGTTAACTTCTAGTCTCTTTCGTAGTTCAGAAGCAAATAAAAAACTTAAACTGGACTCTCTATTATCAACACCCTTATAATTTCGTAACAAAATCGATGTATAAACTGTCCAGAAAGCTATGGTAATAAGATCGTCTATTTCGTTATGTCTATTTTTTATCAAAAGATCAATGTTAATGACAACATCCTTGTGAAAAACTGTTTTAATCAACCAGGTATCATATGCCCAAAAGGATTCATTTAATTTACACGTGACTTGGGCATGTATCATATCTTCATCTACCTGACAAGTATTGCAGTATTTGAAATTAAATTCTCTCAAGTTGTTTTCTTTTACTTGTAATAAATCCCGTTCAAAACATATCTTCCATTTTGTATCCATTTTTAAAATGTTTTCCCAAAAGGACAACATCGTGTATTCACCCCTTCCTGCTGTAACAGATGGTTATAACAATATTTTGACGTTATATCACTTAACCCTTTACAGTTTTACCTACTTTTAATTTGGGAATAATTAGCCATGATACATCTTGCTTTTTATCATTGGATATTTGGGCAAGCCAAAATTTAGGTATGGCTTGACGTAATTTTGCATAATCAAATATTGCAGATCTTTTGCTATTTCTCAATTTTAATGAAGCTATTATTTCTTCCAAACGTTTTAATCCTCCATTAGCAGTCAAAATGTCTTCTAAAGGGATTACCCCACCATGAAACAATTCTTTATAGAACAACGGTGTTTTATGGAAAACAATATATTGATTGTGCCATAAAATATTCTTTTCAACTAGGAGTTTCTTCCCCAATAATCTTTTATCAACCAGAGTCCATGCACGAATCATTTCGACATAAAACAACGGTATTTTGCTATCAAACATAGAGGCCCGAATTCACAAAGGAGGTTTGTCGACAAACCTTGGTTTTCGTATACGTCATATGACGCGTTTTACGCGTTTTTTTTACAAACCTGGTTTGTAAAGAACAAAAGGAGGTTTGGCGAAACAAAAGGAGGTTTGACGACAAACCTTGGTCTGAGCTCAAACCTTGCTTTGTGAATTCGGGCCAGAATGTATATTATGTACTTGAACATCACAATTCAAATATCAAATTTAGACTTCCAAAACGGTTAAACCTGTCCAGTACTTCCCAAGTTTTTCCCACATAGCATTCGTGCCGTTAACCAGCCTCCTTAACCACCTTAGCCTAAAACTGAGCACTTTCTTTTCCACATCAATCATTTTCAGCCCCCCGTTTGCATAATTTTTAACAACATCACATCTTCTCGCCGTATCTACTCTTGTTTTCCCGAAACCTTTTTCAAGTTCATGGGGTCATCGTGACGTCATCCAGGCGCCATTTTGTAAAAATCAGGTCATTATCATATCTCGATAACGAGTCATAAAAAATAAACCATATTTGGTATACATCAACTTCAGGTCAAAGGTCAACTAAAAATGTCAACAAATTTTGCGCGCGCACCTCGACGCGCACGTACGTGCGCATTAAAATTTTAAAATGCTCAAATTCGTTCCAAATTAATTTTGCATACGTTTCAGGCCATTTTAAGCATTTTGCAAAAAAACGCGCGCACGCCCATGCGTGCGCGTTTTCGCGCGTACTCGCATTTTGCAACGTAGAATCGCCAAATTTTCTCTGTCATCATATTTGGCACATTTATTCAAGCATTTTGATACCTTGTTTACCTTTTTCTGACCATTAATAACGGAATGAGCGTCCGTTAAGATACGCATCCGTGCGTGCGAGCTCTTGTAATACATAACATACATGTGCAAAAACATGCCTATACAAAATTCATTGTAACTCTTCAGAATAGACAGATACCCCCAATTTTCTTTCATATTTAGATAGATTATGAGTCGGAGATATGATTTCATGTCTCATTTGACCCTCAATTAACTCATGACGTCATCATAATGGCCTCCGAACTCAAAATTTCAATTTGCATATTATGACGTCAGCAGATTTTTGGAAAATTGATTGTATCTCTGTAAATATTCACCAATTTTCTTTCGAATTTTGATATGTTCTACCTGAGAATATTTTCTACAAATGCAGTCTCCACGATATTTCATTTTGACAATGGTATCATGGCGTATTTTTGCAATTAAAGGAGGCATGTCAATTTTTTACATTTTGCGTGTATTCTCTATGGGACATGACTTTTTCTCAAAACTGGATTCTACATTCTCGTATTTCGCGAGCAATATCTCCGTCGTTTTATCTTTGTTTACGCTGAGCTTTGAGTATGTTGTAGCTGAGACAATAAGCTATCACAAATGTGCCCTTTATTTTTCGATCAGATGCCGGGATCATGCTCATATTTCACTTACAAAGTGGGATTTGAGAATTCCATTTTCCGTTTACGCGCACGTTTGTGTTCGTAATGGTCGTACGCAACCTAGAATCTCCTTTTTTTGTCTATCATAGTATTGCCCATTTTATTCTGAACAATTTGATACCATGTTTATCTCTTTATGACCATTAATAACGAAATGAGCGTCCGTTCAAGGTAAAGTCCGTTCGAACACTCAACTAACTCATGACGTCATCATGATGGCCTCCGTTCAAGGTAAATGTCCGTGCGTGCGAGCTCTTGTAATACATAGCATATATGGGCAAAAACATGCCTATACAAAATCCATTGTAGCTCTTTAGGATGCAAGATGACCCCAATTTTTTTTTCATATCTTGATAAAGTATGAGTCGGAAATATGATTTCATGTCTCATTTGACCCTCAATTAACTCATGACGTCATCATAATGGCCTCCGAACTCAAAATTTCAATTTGCATATTATGACGTCAGCAGATTTTTGGAAAATTGATTGTATCTCTGTAAATATTGATCAATTTTCTTTCAAATTTTGATATGTTCTACCTGAGAATATTTTCTACAAATGTAGTTGCAACGATATTTCATTTTGACAATGGTATCATGGCGTATTTTTGCGATTAAAGGAGGCATGTCAATTTTTTACATTTTGCATGTATTCTCTATTGGACATGACTTTTTCTCAAAACTGGATTCTACATTCTCGTCTTTCGCGAACAATATCTCCGTCGTTTTATCTTTGTTTACGCTGAGCTTTGAGTATGTTGTAGCTGAGACAATAAGCTATCACAAGTGTGCCCTTTATTTTTCGATCAGATGCCGGGATCATGCTCATATTTCACTTACAAAGTGGGATTTGAGAATTCCATTTTCCGTTTACGCGCACGTTTGTGTTCGTAATGGTCGTACGCAACCTAGAATCTCCTTTTTTTGTCTATCATAGTATTGCCCATTTTATTCCGAACAATTTGATACCATGTTTATCTCTTTATGACCATTAATAACGAAATGAGCGTCCGTTCAAGGTAAAGTCCGTTCGAACACTCAACTAACTCATGACGTCATCATGATGGCCTCCGTTCAAGGTAAATGTCCGTGCGTGCGAGCTCTTGTAATACATAGCATATATGGGCAAAAAACATGCCTATACAAAATCCATTGTAGCTCTTTAGGATGCAAGATGACCCCAATTTTTTTTTCATATCTTGATAAAGTATGAGTCGGAAATATGATTTCATGTCTCATTTGACCCTCAATTAACTGATGACGTCATCATAATGGCCTCCGAATTCAAAATTTCAATTTGCATATTATGACGTCATCATATTTTTAGAAAATTGATTGTATCTCTGTAAATATTGATCGATTTTCATCCAAATTTTGATATGTTTTAGCGGAGACAATTCTCTATAGATGCTGTATCCACGCATTTTCATTTTGATGAAAATATTATGGCTTTTTTTTGCGATTAAAGGAGGCATGTCAATTTTTTACATTTGCGTGTATTCTCTATGGGACTTGACTTTTTCTGAAAACTAGATTCTACATTTCCGTCTTTCACGAGCAATATCTCCGTCGTCTTAGCTTAGTTTTCGCTGAGCATCGAGTATGTTGTAGCTTGGACAATAAGCTATCACAAATTCAACATTTATTTCTCGATCAGATGCCGGGATCATGCTCATATTTCAGACCACCTTAATCGTCCTCGTGACGATTTAAATTCTAGTTTTTATTTATTCCGTACACTTTTTTTGTGTATACGTTTACACGAAATCGACTTGGTCAATTTCCTTCAAATTTCTGATAGTCATTAGGCCCTATAATATTAAGTTCCCGAAACCTTTTTCAAGTTCATGGGGTCATCGTGACGTCATCCAGGCGCCATTTTGTAAAAATCAGGTCATTATCATATCTCGATAACGAGTCATAAAAAATAAACCATATTTGGTATACATCAACTTCAGGTCAAAGGTCAACTAAAAATGTCAACAAATTTTGCGCGCGTACCTCGACGCGCACGTACGTGCGCATTAAAATTTTAAAATGCTCAAATTCGTTCCAAATTAATTTTGCATACGTTTCAGGCCATTTTAAGCATTTTGCAAAAAAACGCGCGCACGCCCATGCGTGCGCGTTTTCGCGCGTACTCGCATTTTGCAACGTAGAATCGCCAAATTTTCTCTGTCATCATATTTGGCACATTTATTCAAGCATTTTGATACCTTGTTCACCTTTTTCTGACCATTAATAACGGAATGAGCGTCCGTTAAGATACGCATCCGTGCGTGCGAGCTCTTGTTATACATAACATACATGTGCAAAAACATGCCTATACAAAATTCATTGTAACTCTTCAGAATGGATAGGTACCCCCAATTTTCTTTCATATTTAGATAGATTATGAGTCGGAGATATGATTTCATGTCTCATTTGACCCTCAATTAACTCATGACGTCATCATAATTGCCTCCGAACTCAAAATTTCAATTTGCATATTATGACGTCAGCAGATTTTTGGAAAATTGATTGTATCTCTGTAAATATTCCCCAATTTTCTTTCGAATTTTGATATGTACTACCTGAGATTATTCTCTACAAATGCAGTCACCACGATATTTCATTTTGACAATGGTATCATGGCGTATTTTTGCGATTAAAGGAGGTATGTCAATTTTTTACATTTTGCGTGTATTCTCTATGGGACATGACTTTTTCTCAAAACTGGATTTTACATTCTCGTATTTCGCGAGCAATATCTCCGTCGTTTTATCTTTGTTTACGCTGAGCTTTGAGTATGTTGTAGCTGAGACAATAAGCTATCACAAGTGCGCCCTTTATTTTTCGATCAGATGCCGGGATCATGCTCATATTTCACTTACAAAGTGGGATTTGAGAATTCCATTTTCCGTTTACGCGCACGTTTGTGTTCGTAATTGTCGTACGCAACCTAGAATCTCCCTTTTTTGTCTATCATTGTATTGCCCATTTTATTCCGAACAATTTGATACCATGTTTGTCTCTTTATGACCATTAATAACGAAATGAGCGTCCGTTCAAGGTAAATTCCGTTCGAACACTCAATTAACTCATGACGTATTTATGATGGCCTCCGTTCAAGGTAAATGTCCGTGCGTGCGAGCTCTTGTCATACATAGCATATATGGGCAAAAACATGCCTATACAAAATCCATTGTAGCTCTTTAGGATGCAAGATGACCCCAATTTTTTTTTCATATCTCGGTAAAGTATGAGTTGGAAATATGATTTCATGTCTCATTTGACCCTCAATTAACTCATGACGTCATCATAATGGCCTCCGAATTCAAAATTTCAATTTGCATATTATGACGTCATCATATTTTGGGAAAATTGATTGTATCTCTGTAAATATTGATCGATTTTCATCCAAATTTCGATATGTTTTAGCGGAGACAATTCTCTACAGATGCAGTATCCACGCATTTTCATTTTGATGAAAACATCATGGCTTTTTTTTGCGATTAAAGGAGGCATGTCAATTTTTTACATTTTGCGTGTATTCTCTATGGGACTTGACTTTTTCTGAAAACTAGATTCTACATTTCCGTCTTTCACGAGCAATATCTCCGTCGTCTTAGCTTCGTTTTCGCTGAGCATCGAGTATGTTGTAGCTGAGACAATAAGCTATCACAAATGTAACATTTATTTCTCGATCAGATGCCGGGATAATGCTCATATTTCAGACCACCTTAATCGTCCTCGTGACGATTTAAATTCTAGTTTAAATTCTTTATAATCATTGGTGGAACTGAATTAAACGTAAGCAGGTGAACTACTTGGCTGAGTGCCAGACTTTTTACAATCATCACTCTACCAAACAATGTTAAGTTTCCCTTTCAAACATACACTTATGCTACTACAAACTAAATTAGTTTGTAGTAGCATAAGTGTCTGTTTGAAAAGAGATCTTTTAAGAGTTTACTATTGATTGAACAAAATCGAATGTTTTTTAATTTTAGGTCAATCTTGAGGTCGAAACTGAAAATTAAGTACACAGTTATCAAATATCAGTGCACTACATGCCGTTGCACACGATGCGTCCTTTCTTGAGATACAAGTGTGTCATCAACTGGAGTGAAGTTCAACGAAGGGTATGAAAGTGACTTCGTGCACGATATCATTGCAAAATGTATAGTGCAATAAGTGGGTTGGAATACTAGAATATTGCAATCACCGGCTGGTAAAGTACCGGTAAAAATGCAGTCGAAATGACGCTTCGTGTACAACGGGCACTTATAGAGAATGAATTATATAAATCAAAGGAAACCTCACGCGTTATCGCGAAAATGGGGATGCCCATGTCATGCTGTGAAAATGTACATTATATTTGCTTTGAACCTCTCTCATACACTTTGGTGGGAATCTTTTATACTAATTGGGGAAAATACAGAAAATCCCTAAGAATATAAAGTGAAGTAATTTTTGGGGGGTGAGGTATCTTTGATAGTGATAGTGGTGGTTATTTTACCTGACAGCTAAGAAAGCAATAAAATAACCACCATTATCACTATCAAAGATACCTCGTCCCCGAAAAACTTATTCTGAGGGATTTTTTTTGTATTTTTCCCAATTAGTATCCTTGAATAAAGATGTTAAAATGTATATCTACGAAGCAGATCTTAACGTGTTTCGGTTACTCAAATGTAAACTTGAGATCGGTGTCCACCATCTTGTTTTTATACCATTCATCAAAGGCTTCGTTCTGTGCCACGGTGAAGTGGGTTTTCCAGCGACCACTTATTCCTGTATTTGAATAAATGTATTTAATAACAGATATAAAAGAACATTTTGTTATTATTTCATTTGACAAGTCTATCAAGGGTTGAAGTATATGTCTAATTGAAATAGATATTGTCCATTTGATCGTATACATTTCATTCATGCACACTCCCCCATGCCCCAGAATGGAATGATTGGGCTATAGAAAACCCTACTAGTGAACTAACAACCAACCCAAACAAACACATACCAAAAAATACAAAATTACCGCGGTTGTCTGCGATACATCTTTGAAATGATTACTGTGCGCCATTAATCCCTTTCCATTAATTAAATCACACATTATTAGCGCAAATTATTGTAGGACCGCAGTAGTCTTCACATCATTGAACTTGGATTGGACATAGAGAAGAAAGAAAGAACTGGATTATATATACATTAAGCATTTTGTACACTACATTGATATTGTTTCTCCGAAGTACCTAACAGCGTCATTAGACGGACAAATGTAGTTAAAAATGAGTTATTAAGTAGACATGGTCCTGTTAACGATTGAACAACAGAATTACTGCCTCTACTTACGTTTGCAGGCAGAGGAAACTTATAGGCCTCCCAAGAAATGAATAGGTTTATTCGTTATTCATTAGTTTAATTATTTATATGTTTTCGAATTTAAGGTTAGGGTTAGGGTAATAATTATGATGTCCTGTTAAGGTACCATTTGGGGTTATATATAGATGTCCTGTTAATACCACTTGTAAGGTTATATATACGGGATGTCTAAAATAGAAATGTAACGAGATTTTGAATGGCAAGATCTTAAGCATTTAACCATCCTGAGTGACATTTTTGCGAGTAATTTGTTAGTATCCTCTAAACTCTGAATTGTACAGAATAAGTCGAATTCTGACATTTTTGTAAAAATGTTTCCTTTTTTAAATATTACAAATCGAGCATGTAGAATGGCATGAGTGTAATTGTGCTATTGAACTCATTCTACCTCATGAATTCCTGGTATAATCACCACTGACACAGTTTTAGATTGATAAAACATTTTTGAAATGTCTTGAACAAGTTGAACATGTAATCAAAACACTTTTGAAGTACGAGAAGGAAAAATATACACAACAAACACTAAAGATTGCTTATGATGTATCCATTCTTAGAAGATCTAAAAACATTGCATAACATGCCCTGAAGGTTGCTCCACATATTTTTAAACTGTATTTTTTACTGTGAATTTGTCTCTATAAAAGAGGTACTACAGACTAAATGTTCCTTCTTAACCCCCATTTTAAAATCAAAAATTGAAGTTACTAAAGCTATCTAAGCTTCAAAACCTCATAACAGATCCGTCTTCATAAATTTTAATATATTGATATAAGTAATTACATAATGCCTTTAAACAAAAAAATGCTATTATATTTTCTCGCATATTGTATTCATATAATCAGCTATATCCCTTCATTTACTAATCATCTGTCTGAAATAAATTACCATCTAATAATGACCCCTTCGTGCTATTAAATACTCAGCACATTTATATTAGTTTAAACAAAATTTTGTTCTCAACAGTTTAACGTTTACATGCTATAAAAATGTATATTTGTTTTTATTCCTATTTCATATTTTACTTTCTTAACTATTTTATGGATGTATTTCTTTGTATCTAATCTCGTTTTTTCATCAGGTTTCTGGTTATATTTGTTTACGGGTTCAATTTTATTATTTCCAGTTGAGGATGCAGCCTTGTACGGGTTTTTACAAACCTTTTGCTGCATCTCCAGATATGTTTGGCTTTTACTGAATGTCCAAATAAATACAAATATGGATACAAAATACAAATAATTTAGAGCTTGCCAAGGATTGTTCAGGCGCCCCGTATACGCTTATTGTGCACTGATACTACCCAAAGCGCTTTCCTTGTAACATTGATTTGTGTGCGTGTGTGCGTAAATTCGTGTGCGTTGGTGTGCGTGCGTTGTCGAATTATATATTATGGAATGTACTAAACCGGAGATAACCATAATTTCTACATTAGGCCTAAAACGATATGTTTACCTTTGTTAATAAAGGAGTACTCGCCAGTTGCTTTCACTAGCTTGCCTTTCCCGCTGTCCGCCATTTTCTTGAAGGTTTCTTTCTGTGCGTCAATATGGCTGAATTTAACAACGCTACGTAGAACTTCCTCCGATAGAGGGCGACCAATACCAGTTGCGATTTTCTGAATGTACTTTGCCGGTTCCTAAGAAGAAAACAAAATTCCTGCATAATGAAACTTAGCTTTTAATCATTACTATGCTAGTTCTAGCCATAAGTTCGTATTGTGTATAGGCATACGTCATGTAACACCGATCGTATGGATAAACAGCTTGGACAAAATAGTTATTGATAAAGATTGTGCTCCTTGACCCTATGTCTCTGGTCTGAAGAGGAGAACTGTGATATAGTGGTCAATTTATTTGATATGACTTCCAATTGATATAATGAGAGCACTTAACAACTTCCCTGAAAAAGAATGTTCTCGGACAAAACTTAACTACACGATCGAATATAGATACTGCATTTCCTCTATATGTAATACTTAAGATGACACTTCAATAGTTTTGTGATGGGAAATTTACATGGGAATTGAGTAGAGAGAGAGAGAGAGAGAAAGAGAGAGAGAGAGATGGTTAGAGACAGAATCTCAAATCTCATACGATCTATACACAAAAGTGACTTTTGTTGTGTTTATGATAATGATTATAAAAACTACTGCTTTTTTCTTAAATTGTCAATAGGTCTTGAGATTTTAAATGAACCATACCTTTTTCAGATCCTCATAGAAAACAAAAGTTACATTCTCATGGTCTCTATGATCCCAGAATCGGCGTCCATGTTCTGGCCAAGGACCCCACTGCATTTCTAGTAGATAAATATAAACAAGCAAACAAAACGACAAATGAACATATGTTTTTATTCAGTTGATGCGGTTAATTCATTATCTAGTCTCATGGAATACATCGTAGAAGGAAACCAATTGCTTGAGAAAGTAACATGTTCACCATTCATTGTCCACCAGTTTAGTATTAATATAAACATCACACTTGCTGATGGGCTTATATGATGTAGTTCTGGGAATCGGTAGATGGATCCTAAGGAAACATTTATAACGCGTCACGAAGTCTTAATAATGATTTACATTTAAATAAAAATGTCACCAGCTAGCGCAAAAAAAATAGTGATTCGCAAAAAAGGCTTAAAAAGTTTTTTGAAATTGATATGCAACACAATTAATATCACGGTAGTCTCTTTTTGTTCCACCAAACTAAAGTTTTGCACTATGCACAAATGCACTCCTTAACAAGAAATATTTCACTAAATATATTTTGTTATTTTCACTCAAAATTAATTCAGCCATGATCACTTTTAATCACTTCACTGATATCTTATTTAACATTGAATACAACACACCAATTTATAACACAAATGATAAAGGGATTTTTAATCGCGTCCCTTGCATGCAGGCTGTTCTTTTATTCTACTAACTCGGCCGAGGCCACGGTCATCATCAAGCATTTACGCTTACGACATGTGGTCTCCTGCATTTTTCCTTTGTAAGAAACTTGTACTTTAACTAGAAACATATTTTGTCAAACTTACATGTTATTCATTATATTTATTTGTATGATGTTCCTTTGTATTGATATTAAAAAGTGGAAATAAAACAAAACAAACAAATTTGCTATCCATTTTTTTGTCCGGGGGTCGGGGGGGGGGGGGGGGTGGTGGGGAGGGGAGGGGGATCCTCAACCTAACATACTAATCTTTTTTTGCCGACGCCCTTCCATTTTATGAGTTGAAATGCACATTGCACATAAGGTGTCATGTTGTTGACCATAGGACTGTTTCCTCGATAGGCCCGGTCTTTGACGCACAATGTAAGAGTGACATTGTATCCAGGTGAATCGCAAATGAACAGTACATACATTGCGTTGCATAGGCGCCGAAAAAAAAAGCAGTAAAGGAGTAAACATGATTTGTATTTTTTAACCCAAAAGAACATAACAATAATAAAACCTGAATTAAATCACATATACAATTCCATTCAAAGAAAAGGAAAGTTCACAGGAATTAAATTTCATAAACATTGCGCATGCCACCTATACGGTATTTATCAATGGAGGTCTTTATAATAGCGATACGCGCATATCGTGGACATTTTGTGCGAGAATGGGAAAGCGTGTCTGTTTTTTTATGTTATGGGGGTGAGAAGACATGAGCCCCTGAACGCTGGCGTACTGATGGGGGGGGGGGGGGGGGTGTATTTCTTATTTGATACCAGTGATTTACAAATGTTGCTATTATGACATGATTTTCCGGTATACCTTTTTATGGGTTTGTTGGAAAATAAGAAATTCCCAAATTACAGTCGGGCGAAAAAAAACGCTTATTTAAAAGCCTTTATGTCATGGTCTGCAAGGCGGCTGGGCTCGAACCCACCCCCCCTCACTTTTTTGAAAAAGTATGTTAAAGAGAAAAAGAAAGAAAGACGGAGATAAAAAATAAGTGACCTGCCCATGTCACAAATAAGGTATAACAAATGCTCATCTGACCGTAATTAAATGCCTAAAAGCCGAGAGCTTACAGGGGCTCCGCCCCCGGACCCGACCAACGGCCCTAAGGCAGCCCCTGGATGCTCATCTGACCGTAATTAAGTACCTAAAACCCCTGAGCTTTAGGGGGCTCTGCCCCCTGGGTGCTCATCTGACCGTAATTTTTTTTTTTTTTTTTACCTCTTCAGAGGGACTTTATTGTTCCATTTCAAAATACATATTATTTACAAAACAAGTAAAATGAAACATATGAATTAAATACAAGATCAACATAATTTCTTAAAATGATCATTTTAACATTTCTAATACTTTCTTAACTTCTTCGTTATCGAAGTATCTTATATTTTCTTTGTATTTCAAATAACATTTTAAAGATGAAATAAAATTATTTATTAACCTCTTTGGATTGGTTGGTACTTCCCCAAAGTTCCGCTTTACGTAGTCTTTATATATAACCAGTTGAGCATAATTGATCAAAAAATTAAGTAAAGTAAATTTTCTTTTATCTATTTTATATCCAATCAATAACATTTTCATATCAATTTCAATTTCTATTTTAAAAATGAAATATATAATTCTTGAGATAATTTTCCAGAAAACTCTTAATTTCTTGCAACAAAATATAAAATGTTCAATAGTTTCTTTTTCTCGACAAATTTCACATTCGTTGGATTGTACGATTTTCCATATAAAAAGATTGTCTTTCGATGGTAATATTCTATGAATTAATTTGAAATTATATTGTTTAATATAATTGTCTCTTATCTTATTAAATTTGAACTGAAATACATCTTTCCAAACAAATGTTTCTGGTAGTCCTAACATATTTTGCCAGAAAAGGAAACCAATTTTTTCTTTTTTCCTTTCTAGCATTAAATTATAGTAACTTTTCGCTGTAGTGAATTCAATGTTTATAACATCTAAAGTTGTCTTAATGTACATTGTTTGATTGAGACTTGAAACTTTGTTTAAACGTAAATTTTGTGACCAATATTTTGGGAATGCTTTTTTTAATTTTGACATTTTGAATAAAAACAACAGATTTTTTACATCAAAATGGTTATTGAATAGAGAGTTATCTATCCATGTACCTTGATTTATAACATGTTTGATTTTACAAATTCCTTTTTTTTTCCACGATGGGAAATACAGAGGTTTATTATCAATTACAATGTTACTATTATTCCAAAGTATTTCATTGGGAATATCTTTTACTTCAAATTTATTTACATATCGAATTTCTGACCATGTGCAAAGCAAATCCATATAAAACATTGGTAAATTTCTTTTTTTACATATCATTTTCATGTGTTTAATATGACAATTATACTGTAAACATAACGGCATCCCGCCAACTCTTTCAGTCCAAAATGAAAATAATGTCTTCCACATTGCATCATCTGCATTAAAAAACTTATATATCCATGATAATCTAAGTGAATTAGCTTTCAAAATCAAATCAACCATACCAAGCCCCCCTTCTCTTTCTGACTTGATACAAACATTTCGTTTTACTTTTTCACGTTTAGAATTTCATATAAAAGTATATATAGTCCTATGTAAAGCCTTGCATATATGAATAGGCATTGAGACAGCTGTGCCTAAATAGACGAGCTGAGGAATTATCAAACATTTTATAATTATTATTTTTCCATAACAGGTCAGTCGTCTCATTTTCCACGTCTTAAGAATATTATTAATTTTTTCAACTTTCCCCTCCCAATTCATACTGCTTGCATATTTATAATTTTTACCAACGTAAACACCCAAATGTTTAATTGGTTCTTCTGTAAATTCAATATCATATTTTGTCGTATCTAATTCTTTAATTTTCATTACTTTAGTTTTATTCCAATTAATCTTTGGACCTGCAAAGTATTCAAAATCGTCTAACTCCTTCATAACATTATCTACCGATTCCATTGAATTAACAAATAATGTGGTATCATCTGCGAATTGTGTTATCTTTACTTCACTAACCCTCTGAACTTCTATATCTTTGGTTGTAATATTTATCCCTCTTATTGTATCGTTTTCTCGAATTTTATTTGCTAATATTTCTGCCACTAATATAAATAACGAAGCTGAAATTGGGCAGCCTTGACGAACGCCCTTTTTAATATAAAATGTTTCAGATAGCCACCCATGCTGTGACACCCTACCATGGGCATTTGTGTATAAAGCTTTAATCCATCCTATAAAGGAAACTTTGAAATGCATGCGTTTCAATGTCTCAATAAGAAATGAGTGATTTACATTATCAAACGCCTTTTTGAAATCTAAAAATAAAATGATACCGTCAATATTTGCTAATTTACAATAATCAATAACATCTTGTACAAGTCTTATGTTTTCACTTGCCATTCGACCCTTTACAAAACCTCTCTGATCGGCCGATATTATACTTGGCATATTTGGTTGTAGCCGTATTGACAAAACACGTGCTGCAATTTTATAATCTATATTAAGGAGAGAAATCGGTCGCCAATTTTCAAGAGAACCTTTGTTGCCCTTTTTATACAAAAGAGTAAGAATGGATTGACCTTGTGTGAACGAGAGCCCTTGCCTCTCATACCCTTCGTTTAAACTATTTATCACCATGTCCTTTATCTGTTCCCAAAAACATTTATAGAATTCAACACTTAGACCGTCACTCCCAGGTGACTTATTTAAATTCATAGTAGACAATGCTTTCCAACATTCCGTCTCTTTTAACAGACCTTCACAGCTCTCGGCTTCCTCTTCTGTCAAACACTTCATGTTTACATTTCTAAAATAATCATCATAATTTGCTCCACTTTCTTCTGTCTTACTATACATCATCTTATAAAATTGTTGAATCTCTTTTAAAATATCTTCAATGTTCACAATTCTGTTACCATCTTTCTCTATATAATGTAACTCTTTCTTTTTTCCTCTTTGTTTCTCAAGCTGTAAAAAATACTTCGTACATTTTTCACCCTGTTCTAGCCATTTTTCTCTTGATCTGACATAAGCTCCTTTACATTTCATAGTATACCATTTGTCTAGCTCTCGTTTTAGGTTATCTAGTTTTTCTTTATCAGTATCATTTAAATGTTCATCTTCTACTGAACACAATTGTCTTAATTCCTTTTCCATTTTCACATAATGCCGTTTCATTTTTGTTTGTTTTAATCTTGCGTAACGTATACTATATTCTTTTAATTTAAACTTACAAACTTCCCACTGTAGTTGTTTACTCATAGTACTTGTTTCAATCTTAATCTTCTGTATCAAGTCTTTAACATTTTGTACATACATATTATCTTCCAGCAAAAAATTATTTAACTTCCAATAACCTTTTCCCCTTTTCTCTTGGGATACTTTGATTTTCAAAGATATTGCATTGTGGTCACATTTTAAACATGGTCGAATATCTGTCGAAAAAACTGAACATTTAAAATCTTTTGTTATTAACCAATAGTCCAGACGAGAGTATAGTTTTAATGATAACTGTCGCCAAGTAAACTGTTTCTTGTCTGGAAACAAATTTCTCCATATATCTAAAAGCTTATTTCTTGTTTGGAAGGATTTAAAGTATTTTTTGGGCAAATATGCGTGAGATATCCCGTAAGTATCTAGGGTTCTGTTCTGCACACAATTCCAGTCACCCCCTGCAATCATAATACTACTATCGGGCCTATGAAGTTTTATCCATTGGTCAAGTGATTTATAGAATGTTTCCTTTTCTATACCTTTTGCTGGTGAATATACATTTACACAGAAATATGTTTTTAGATTACATGAGAATTCCACAATTATTGCTCTTCCATCTCCTTTTAAATGAACATTAATTATATCAATTGGAAGACCACTGCGAATCAAAATTGCTACCCCTTTTGAGTGGTTGGTTCCGTGATCGAAAAAACAATGCCCTGACCATTCACGATTTATACCATTTTCATTGTCACGCTTCAAAAAAGTTTCCTGTAGAAGTGCGATGTCACACTTTTGATGTTTCAACCACAGAAATATCTTGTCTCTTTTCAATTTATTACGCAAACCCCTTACATTAAGGGATATCAAATGTATATTAGAATTGATCATAGTTAATCAATTTTCCGATTTTCCGGTATACCTTTTTATGGGTTTGTTGGAAAATAAGAAATTCCCAAATTACAGTCGGGCGAAAAAAAACGCTTATTTAAAAGCCTTTATGTCATGGTCTGCAAGGCGGCTGGGCTCGAACCCACCCCCCCCCCTCACTTTTTTGAAAAAGTATGTTAAAGAGAAAAAGAAAGAAAGACGGAGAGAAAAAATAAGTGACCTGCCCATGTCACAAATAAGGTATAACAAATGCTCATCTGACCGTAATTAAATGCCTAAAAGCCGAGAGCTTACAGGGGCTCCGCCCCCGGACCCGACCAACGGCCCTAAGGCAGCCCCTGGATGCTCATCTGACCGTAATTAAGTACCTAAAACCCCTGAGCTTTAGGGGGCTCTGCCCCCTGGGTGCTCATCTGACCGTAATTAAATACCTAAAACCCCCGAGCTTCCGGGGGTTATGCCCCCTGGACCCCACAAAGGGTTCTAAGGCGGGCCCCTGGATGCTCATCTGACCGTAATTAAATACCTAAAACCCCTGAGCTTTCGGGTGCTCTGCCCTCTGGACCCCACCATGGGCTCTAAGGCGGGCCACTGGATGCTCATCTGACCGTAATTAAATACCTAAAACCCCTGAGCTTCCGGGGGCTCTGCCCCCTGGACCCCACCAAGGGCCCTAAGGCGGCCCCTGGATGCTCATCTGACCATAATTAAATACCTAAAACCCCCGAGCTTCCGGGGGCTCTGCCCCCTGGACCCCACCAAGGTTTCTAAGGCGGGCCCCTGGATGCTCATCTGACCGTAATTAAATACCTAAAACCCCTGAGCTTCCGGGGGCTCAGCCCCTTAACCCCTTTCCGAGACTCATGCCCTGGACCCCACGCCAATTTACGCTCTACCTGATCGTTAATCCTCCACTTTGAAAAACGTTCCGCGGGACCTGCATGTAACGTGTAAGACTGGTGGTGATGGACATTTTTCGTCTGCCCCCCCCCCCCTTCCGAACGTTTTTTTCTCATTACGTCACTTCCCCAAATGATACCCTTTTGTGAATAGGATATATGCTGTCAAAACATGCTATTAATTCAAAGCAATGTTCACATTTCTCATTCGTATTAATTTCTTGTACGATATCATGGTGCGTCAAAAACGTTTCATTAGCTGATGTCAGGCCACGTCAGTGCCTCATGTACGAAGGGCATTAAAGAGCAATTGATTACCACCAGACACCAAGTCCTTGATCGCCTTGTCCATCGTTAGAGGTAGAGCGGGGTTCTTTCCTACAAAGTTGAACCACGACACAATGATATCCTTGGGATTGCGGGCAACGTACACAACCTACAAATATGATAATTTCAGATAAAAGATGATAATCATTTAACATGAGAGGGAATGGAAATGGACAGGACAGTAGTGCATTTATAAGAATTTATTTGCATAGCTCCCGGGATGCTTGGCTCTTGGGCCTAAACCTGAACCTAGCTCAAGCTTAATCTTATACAAACATTGCATTGATATATGATAGGGTATTTTGCAGTTAAAGCTTGAATTTTCCACAAGCGACTATAGTTGGCAAAAGCAACATGACGCTATAAACCTTAAAGGGATAGTTGAGTTCTGTTGCAGAGGGCGCTACACAAAATTATTTTTGTGTGAGATAATGAAAAACTGTGTGTCAAATTTAAAAGAACATACAAATTAAATGCCAAAATCATTTTTATTTGATCGAAATCGGTTCAGAGACGGTTGAAATATTCATAAATATAACCATTTTTAATATTTGTATACCACCACAAATATTAAATAACTTGAACCGGCCGTTGAAAAAACGAAATTATTTCAGCCAATGCCGGTGTTGGCTTTTTGTTGGCTTTTTCGTGTTGGTTTTAATACGCACAACCAGCCGGCCCATGTATTGTTGTTATTAATTAATTAATTAATTAATTAATGGTCACCGCATTTTTTTAAATATAGAGCTGAGTTAGTAGGATTGTATTGGCTAAATTTCACACATTTTTGGGGTCTAAAATTACCTTCATAGCAATTTTAGGTCCTATAAAGGGGCACTAGAAATGTCATAAATATGAATATGAGCAATAACCATGCACTTTGAAGGCATTTGCGGTCTGAAAAAAGAACTCAACTATCCCTGATCAGACTAACAAATCTTTGGTGCAGGAAGTCCTGTTCATCTGTTGAACAAAATAAAACATACAAAACAAATCTTTGAATTTGCCCCCCCCCCCCTATCACTTTGGATTCCAAGGCCTGCTTAAACCACTGCGCGGACCAGATTCTGAGCAGGCGTACAAATAAAAAGAACAAGTCTCAAAATAGAACGAACCTTGGCCTTCAGTAGGTCTTGAGGTAGAAGGTCAAAGTTCAGGTGACTCACAATGACCCTGGGTGAGGGAGCTTTTTCAATGACATCCAAGAATGGAGACATGTCTAGAGGATGTAACTTTTCTTCCTCCTTAGAAGTAGGAAAATCTTGATCCATACATATCATTTCTGCGCAGGATGAGTAGAGGGATCGATTGATTTGATCTGGATCCCCATCGCTTAGGATAAGACCAACGATCTCCATCGTCCAGTGAGTTCCTGTGATTGGGAGAAGAACATGATTGCCATATCGGCCCCACAACATTATATTATTTTGTGTGTTTCGGTCAAATTGAATTGAACGATTGTTTATTTAATACATCATTTGATGATGGAAGAGGTGATATTCGACGTTATGTTATGGATGTTCCTTGAAATGTATTATTTATTTTTATTTCTTTATTGCAACTTAAACATGTGGTTGGATTACAAATACAAATATATAGATAAGAATGGTGTAAAAATGTACAAACAGTCAAGAACCTGTAAAGTTCGATACACAATTATATGAATAACAACGTGCTACAATAAAAACTATACTATACTATAATAAAAAAATAAAATAAAATAAACTAAATCAAAGTAAGATCATGAGTACAATAGTTCATAATCATTATATAAAACTTCAAATAAATTAGGGTATTTATGTCGACAAATTGGGCAGTTTATAATGAAATGGACAATAATGATAGATACAAAAAGAAAACACTGGCTACAAAAATTACATAGATTCAGAATCGAGTTGTGAGTGACGGCACTGTGTATTGCTGTTGAGAGACAGAAGGGCGTTAACTAACATTCATTATATAGACCAAACATTCTCCCAGCTCTCAATATAGACAATATGCCATTAGATATCAATGAAAATAAAATTATTAACAAACAGAGCCTATATTATGGAGCATGATTTTGGATCTGTTATACAAGTAATAGTACTTAAGGAAAGTGAAAGATTTGGGGAATATTTTAACATCCAGTGAGCAGAAAGAGTATAGAATTTGAATTTTTCTTTATGATAGTCCTGCAAGCATGATAATTTTAATGAAACAAAAATCTCATGAGACTGTTAAAAAAAAAATCGTACAAAACAAGTGGCTTTAAAGGTACTATGTCCCATTTGCAGGCCAAAAAAATGAAAAAGTTAAATTCCAACTGCATTTGAAAGATAATACTAATTAAGAACTTCCCTAAAAAAGGTGGGGCTTGAAAATGTCTTCAAGTGGGAAAATAACGACTATTAGTTGTCAAATCGACTTTGGGGCTATAGAGCCCAAAAGTAATAGTCTTGATTTTCAGACAATTGTACCGAATGGTCATATGTTTTATGCTGCGCAAAAATTCAATCAGTTTATTCTTGGCCATCACAAGAAGTGGGTTATTGATGTAGACAAATGCTCATGTCCCAATAAACAAAACACTTAAAAGTAACCTCTTTTGGGAGTGTATTTAAGTGATTTTAAAGTATGGTGCCTTTTGATCTAGATTTAAACGTTATCGACACGTGCCTTCATTTAAACAAAAAAGGTACTCCTGTTCACGTTTTCATCTAACCTAAAAACCACCAATTTATCACGCGACTGGAGTAACGTGATTCCACTAACCTCTGTAAATCAAGTGTTTATGACCAAATAACCACTTGACCAAGCAACGAGTTTTTTGTCCGTTAACCGATGGTGGTGATAAATTTGGTCTTGTAAGCACCTTTATCGATTGGTTTCACAGTTTATCAAAGGTTGATGGTAATAATCACGTTACTTACACCGGCTACTCGTCTTATTGTTCTGTCCGTGAATCTCTGGTTATATTAAATTAGTAATTCTGAGGTGTCGTACACACCTCTTTAAATGGTTTCAAAGTTACCATAACTTTCTTGGTTATGATCACGTAGCTAAAACTGATTACTAATCTAAGCTGTGAATCCGTGATATTTAGGTGTGAAAAATTAGTAATTATTAGGTGTCTTAAAACGCCTTTTTAAATGGTTTCAAAGTTACCATAATTTCTTGGTGATGATCACGTAGCTTAAACTGATTACTAATCTAAGCTGTGAATCCGTGATATTTAGGTGTGAAAAATTAGTAATTATTAGGTGTCTTAAAACACCTATTTAAATGGTAGTCAAAGTTGCCAGCATTTCCGCGTTGATGATCCCGTGACTCAAACGGATTATTAATCTAAGCTGGGCATACGTGACTTAAAACACCTATTTAAATGGTAGTCAAAGTTGCCAGCAGTTCCGCGGTGATGACCTCGTGACTCAAACGGATTATTAATCTAAGCTGGGCATCGGTGATTATTAGGTGTGAAAAATGAGTCATTATCAGGTGTCTTAAAACACCTATTTAAATGGTAGTCAAAGTTGCCAGCAGTTCCGCGGTGATGATCTCGTGACTCAAACGGATTATTAATATAAGCTGGGTATTCCGTGATTTCTAGGTGTGAAAATGAGTTATTTTTGGGTGTCTTGATGGTTTCACAGTTACCATTTAAGTTCCGTGGTGATAATCCCGTGACTGTTGGCATATCTCTATTTTCACCAGTTGATAACTGACTGTTGGCATATTTTCATTGCACCAGTTGATAACTGGTTTGTGTGCATATTTCCTGTTGCACCAGTCGATGACTGACTGTTGGCATATTTCCAGTTGAACCAGCTAACACCAATTAATTTGCATCTTGAATATGGGGTGCGTGCAGATCAATGTTTTTTTAACAACTTATCTGAATTAACAGCATATTTCTTAATTACTGATAATTTAGTTATATGCAATTCATTTCGAAAATACTACAAATTTAAATTACCAGTTATTATGACATTTGGCTACTTCGTATAAATTATAAATTACATTTAATTGAAAATGAATAAGGGAAACATTAACTGTGAACTAAAATAATTTCAATAAAATACAAGTATATGAAAAAAAATTCGATTAATTAAATTATGTAAGTCTACTTATTACCAATGCGTTTACATTGGAAATAAAGACGTACCAGTATTGAAGTGTTGTTGCCGTTCAACTGGTTGGAAGTTTTACCAAATGGTTCTAATGGCTCAGCTAGACCAGTTGAATTCTAATTGGCCTGGATCAACTGGATCATTTAGCCCATTTCAATTTCCGGGGTTACCAGTTGGCATTTACTTGTTCATCAACTGGACCAGTTGCAACTAGCTTTCTCTTCTGGAATGTTTGCACCCACCCCACCCCCCCCCACCCCCCCCCCCCCCCCCCACCCCCTCTAATCCCAAACTGCTTCCGGCGCGCCTGAACGTAATTATGGAAGATCCAAAACACGATGTTCAGAAACGGGATGAGAACGTCATTATTTTACGTTCATTTATTGTGTAACATTTGCGTAATTATTGGGTTGAACACGGGTTACAGTAACATATTTCCTCTTCGACGTAAATTTCACGTGAATGAAGAACATGAATCATCTCAAGTCAGCCTCGTAATATTCACGTGAATTTCACGCAGATATTTTGACTAAAACTATCACTAACGCTTCACGTGTTTCTGTGACGCGATAATTTCGTTTATGAAGATGTAATTTCATAACAAAACAAACACGGGAGTATTAGGTTTACAAACCATGGTCTCCAAGGTAGGGATAATCACGTTATTATAATGGTGATATTGCAGTGACAATTGCGTGATTTAGTGTACGTGTGTTTTAAGTGACCTAGTGCAATAAACGTATTAACACATTTACGTAAATGTCCGGTGTTTGAAGAACGTATTCTCCTCAAGTCGATACCTTGATATTGACGTGATTTTTACGTGATTTTGTTTATTGGGGTACCCTTTACAACTCTTTTCATGTATGTTATTACCAAAGAAGGAAAAAAGCCAGTCAGTCACTCAATAGTGTCTGACAGTGAAGTCTAGCAAGTAAACGGGTTTCCTTGCATAATTTGAATATGAGGACACTGCTAACGTTTAAATTTCACAGATAGGACATACATGACATATTCATAATTCCTGCAAAGTTCTACATAATTTGAGGTTGGCTGCAAAAGGGACATAGTACCTTTAATACTAGGAGATAACCCTAAGGCCTATATTAAGCAAGATATCAAATCCAGGCGGACAGATAACGTCAGCATCTAAACGCTTAACAGTGGATAACCATCTCATCTCTGAGGATCTGGAGAAGGCGGAGGTCCCCGCACGTCATTTCCATGATATCTTTGTGCAGGAGAGAAGGGATTCTTCATTCTTTTCTGACCTACCACCTAGCCCGTATCTAGAAATGCCCCCATTAAGGTCAACCTCGAAGGTGTTGAGACATTACTACTCAACATCAACACATCCAGAGCTATAGGCCCAGACCAGATGGTGATGATGATGATGATGATGATGACTTGACCCAATGAAGAAACTAGAGTGAGTATGTCAGTAAATCTATGCAATGTGTGCTTGATTTTGGTGTACGAAAGCACTAGTGAAATGCGCTAGAGGCATTATTTTCAATTGTCAATTATACAGTGTACCTTACAGCCCTCACCTGCTTTAGGATATGTCACAATCCAGATGTCATCTTCTCGCACTTGAAATGTTTTCATCCGGTCGATACTGGAATCCAGGACGATGTTGGGATACATAATGCCATTGTACTCGTGCTCAGACATGAAATGCAAAACGTTGTCTTTCTCAGCCATCTAGAATATTGATATGATAATTGTAATACTATTTAAAAACAATGCTTCTTAGTGGTTTCACTGTATGAATATATCGGCGATGGGAAACACACGAGGACCAACAGCCAATTAAGTTCTCTGGCAATCAAATCATAATCGTATGCTTGAATATTACAACCATGTGAAGAAGTTGAGGCCAACTCGAAATTTATTGTTATCGTTTTGTCTCAGTAAAAGATTAGACATGTATTTGTAGTGATTTATATCAGATTAGTGCTATGATTGCATTCGATTGATCGATGTAAATAATGGCATGTCTTCTATGACAAAACATCATGGTAAATAAACCAAGTTCAAGGGTCCCCAGCATGCCCCGAACGAACTTTCATCAAGATGCCAGTCTTGATGGGCTATGCATATAAAGTAGCAATTTCTTGTTCTAGCCTTTTGCTTGAATCCGTATGCATAAACATGAGCAGTTGCTTGCAAGCAAAAGTTTTTGCTAGGAAGCACTAGCAACTGATTGATGTGAAATGTTAATTCTCGTATTATAGAGAAAAACCAAATTTTGTACATGAGTAGAATAAATCGAGCAGAAATCGCTCCCGAGACCTATCGGAAACCATTCCGAGTTAAAAAGATAATGTGAGTATTTAACTTATATATATTTTTTTTACCTGAACATGATGAGAAACTGGTAGGATGTCAGGAAAGGACTCCCCTAATATCATAGTTGGCAATGACAGTTTGGAATGATACTTTGCCTATTACTATACTATTGTATGATGCGAGTATAAAACCACTCTTTACCATATCTAAGTCTTCACAAATAATTTTCATGAATTCATGTAATTTTAATTTTTGTGGATGTATTTTTGGACCGAAATTGGATGTAGTACATTTTGGAACCGAAAATCTTGCATACTGTATGCAAGTTACAGTGCATGACTTGAATGGATATAGTATCTTTTGGAACCAAGCTCTTCATTTCATGATTTACAGCACATTCTTTCATGCTTAAAGTTATTATGATTCAGGATTATTCATTTCTATAATACTTTAAGAAAATGTTAATGTTTTGTAAAATGTTGAATATGAATAAAAGCAACCAATCAATCAATCAAAAATATGAAGACTGTTAGTATAAGCACCATCTCTGGCCCTTTTAATCAACGGATATTAAGCGGGATTAATTTGGCTTGTTTGAACTTCAAGTTAATGTATATTGTATGGGTGGTTTTAAACCTTGCAAATGACTCTACTAGAACATAAAAATGATTGTCAGATGAATCGAACAATAAAGCAGACTCCTATCATACTTCGACTAAAATTGTTGCTTATATTAAAAAATGAATACCATCAATCACGCTTACCTTTTGCAGAGAAGAAAGGATCTAGAAAGTGCAGAAGTGAGCCGCGTCGGCTGGAGAATTGAAATTTCAAAATGACTATCACATAAACAGTATGCCAATCTTCAAACCAACATGTATTACATTCGTTTGAGCTAAAGTGCTACAGTGCGGGAAGAAATTACCTCAAAAGTGCAGAAGTGCCCCGCGGTCGTGTAGAAAATTGATGTTCGGTATAAAAATAACTATTACGTATTCGGCAGGCAAATGTTCCGACCAACATCTATTACATTAATATGGGCTAAAGTGCAGGCTATATTTGCTGGGAATGTGCAAATAAAAGTATTGACCCGGAACTTTTGCAAAGTCATGCATACGACCAATCCTAGACTTTGGTAGAGTTGGTAAATTATTAACCGTATTCTGACTGGGCTTTTTTTTTAGAGCAACTTTTGACGGGGGAGGGGGTTAGGGTTGGATTTCAGTCACGAAAAGGCAGGTCGCGAATTTTATATAGCTAGAATATGGTGAAATGTCCAGTTGTTCTAAAAAGTATACCTGTTTCAGACTACATGGGACCATCTTTTAAACCCCAAATGGGCCGGATTGTGTAGACCAAACGCAAGCGCGTAGCCAGGATTTCATTTTAGGGGGGCGGTAGTGAGCACGCGAAGCGTGCAAATCAGTTAAAGAACGCGCGAAGCGCGCTCCCTAGGGGAGCGGGTGCAAGAAGGGGGAGTTTCCCCCCTCCTGCGCATAGCGCGGAAGCTTTGAAAGAAGACAATTCGTTGTACCTTTCTCGACTCATAATCCTTAACTGTATTCAGTCCCCCTTCCGCAAGCTTTGACGTTTCATTAAATTATTAGAGAAAGAAGACGATTCGTTGTACCGTTCTCGACTCCTTTTCCCTTTTTCTTCTTACGTCCTCTTACTTTTTTTTCTTCTCTTTAGTCTCTCTTTTTTTTTTATGGGGGGGGGGGCGACCGCCTCCTACGCCCCCTCTGGCTACGCGCCTGACTAAACATGTGAGGTACCAATGAGGCGAGTTGCAAATGACTAACGAATGGACTATACAGTGCGTATAAAAAGTACACACTTTGAAAATATAGTCAATCATTTTTATTTCAGGATATCTGGTTTTTTTTTCTCTCATTTGATTCTGGGTAAGGGCCTTTTCAATCGGATGGCACTTAAAATAGTGACATTATTTTACGATTGAGTATGGCACTGGCTCATTTCCCAAAAGTCGCAAAGGCTTCGTACTGTGCCACGGTAAAGTAGGTTTCCAGCGACCACTTATTCCTGTATTTGAATAAATATATTAAATAATAGATTGTTATTATCATTTCATTTGCGACTTTGACCACTTTCTTACCCCTTAATGTGCTGGATTTTATATACCAAACTAGAATGAAAACTTGTAAGGTAACGAAATAGCGAAATGCAAGTGACTGACGAATGGACTATACAGTGATTATAAAAAACTACACACCTTGAAAATATCCAAAATTGAAATGTCATGATATCTACATTACTTTTTTCTCATGAGATGATTGTCAAGGGTCTATTCAATCGGGTGGCACTAAAATATTGACATTATTAAATGCTTGAGTATGTTGATGAACATCCGGTTTATTGGTTTGAGACTAACAATATAGTGAATTTAAGATCTAATATAACCATTTAATTTATTCCCCACTTTATGTACTCACATGGAAAACTGGGCATGCACAAATTCGTTTACCCGATGAAATATATTTCATCTCACTATCTTCAAGAACATTAGATCTGGACATAAAGATTAAATCACGAAATTTGCAAGGGAGGTTGCGCAATCAAATTTACGCCGGATTTTGGGAGGTACACGTAGGGTCATGACGCAGTTGTAAATTATCTTTTAACCCCTTTTTACATGCTCTGTCTCTTACTCTCTCTTGCTTCCCTCTCTATCTTTTCTCTCGTAATTCTCTCATATCAATCTTCACTTTTTCTTTCTTTATCTCTCTTTATTATGTCTATTTCACTCATCTAGCTGACGGCGCAATCCTCAACTTGACACGAGTGCAAAAGGTCTCAGTGCCAGTTTCACATCGTAGATCACGTCGGTCGTGCAAATCGAAAGCTCTTTAGTATTATGTAAGACGGGAACCTGTGTGGAGACGTGACACGGTCAGTATAGTTTAGCTTCCTACTGAACATGAGTGCAAAATGAAAAGCGAATATATTGCGTTGAAGTACTGGTGCATGGATTAGCTGCCTTTATATTCCACATACTAAGAATCTTGCTCTACGATTGTCAAAAGTAAATCACGTGATGAAAGATAGTTCGCCCATTATTGATGGGAGAAGCAAACAGTTCGTTACACTGTGTAGATAGTACTACTATCTACACAGTGCAACGCACTTTCACTGAAGATAGAGGTACTATCTACACAGTGCTACGCACTTTCACTGAAGATTATCCAAAAGCGCACTAAAACAGGCGTAATTAAGCGCGCATTACCAATGGGCGCAATTAAAGAAAACACATGCGCGCACCGTGCCCTCAAGGGGTTGGGTTAAACTTAAAATTTTTTGGTGTGAATTTGGGCCTAGGTGTCTTTTACGTAGATGCATACACGTCCTTTTCTTTTTGCAGTTAAATTGTTTTAGATGTGGAATATAAAGCAAATAATCACCTTCTGGTTTCAGGCGACGGCAAACTATCACTTCCTCGTCGATCAGAATGTATACGCTATCTTTGTCCCATTACCTTCACCAACGGTAATTATTTGCTTATTATAATCTCGAGTAGTCCAACAAAGATAATGACGCAATACAAGCGCAATAACACCGAATGTGCAACGGGGATAAGATAGCTTGGTGCCGATATTAGCGTACCAGGAGAGATGCGCACTAAATGTTTTTTCTATCTCACATTTATACATGAATGCAACTTTTCTGAATGAATTTGAGAATTAAACATACTTTATATTTACAAATGTTTGCTTAGCATTTTATTCTAATTCGATAGCCAACATGTACAAAAAGGAATATTGTTTATGTTAGATATTAGAGAAATAGTTTAGCTTTAACAAAGAAATTTAATATTTGCGTACAGTATAATATGGCATCATTCATTGCATGAATAACTCAATGTGAAGGGTTAATCCTTTAACTAATAATACATAGCAATTATATTCAAATAAATTTTAGCTGTCATAGAGAGAGGGAGAGTTAAGAGAGTTATAGATAGATAGGTATATAGACAGAGAGATATATATATATATATATATAAAGAGGGAGAGAGAAAGGGAGAGAGAGAGAGAGAAAGAGAGAGAAAGGGGGAGAGGGAGAGAGAGAGATAGTAGGAAAGAGAGAGAGAGAAAGTTGGAGGGAGATAGAAAGAGATAGAGAGAGAGATAGATGAAGAGATAGAGAGAGAGAGAGAGAGAGAGAGAGCGAGAGAGAGAAAGAAGAGGGAGAAATAGAACGTGCATTGGCCAATGCACATGAAAAATCATCGAAATACATTGTCATCACTTTTTTTTTTTAGCAAGTGTTTCGGTAAACATCGGGTTTTATTATTTCAAACTGATTTGTCATTACATCGATTAGGAAGACATCTTCTATATATATTTTTTGATGAAACAAACCTTAACTCATCATTGTATACACCAAAAATCTGAAGTTCGAGAATGATATTGATAACATCAAGGGAATCGTAACATATCTAACAGGTAGGATAAATAAAAACATCCACTTTTCTATTATCTATTTCTTTCCTATAGGAACGCAGTAAACGAAAATAAATCATAGTAACAAAAAAAAAGTTGTCAAAGCGACACCAGATAAATTTAAGGGCAATCCAACCCTTATACTAAATTCATTTTATTAAAGGCAGAAAAAACAGAGGCAGAATGGCAAAAGTTTACAATAAATTGGACCAATAAAAAGAAAGTTATGAATGGTTTTAAAGAGCCATTACCTATAATGACTGTAACTTTAAAAAGTAACAATCTTCTAATTTTCTGTCCGAATTCATTTAAAATGTTCACATGTATATGCTTCTCTGCTTTTCTGCGTTCTTCTAGGGAAGTTTTCTATAAAGGTTGCATTTTCCCTTAATAACAGATTTTAGACTTATTACCAATACACAAACACACTCACCACAACCAACGAACACCCCCAACCAACAAGGGGTCTTGCGCAGGTCCGGTCATATGTGGCAAGGACACTGGACTTTAAGCTATCTGGCTCAAATAGGTGAAACGATAGAGTCTTCCAATCTTCCAATAATCCACGTTTCCTTTTCCTTTCGATGTCTATCTCTCTATGGTCTTCCTTTCCACGTACTTTATTAGTGGGGGCACAGTTCAAATATACACTTATGGTACTACAAACAAATATTCTTGCAAAAAGATTTGTTAAGAGTTTACTATAGATCTAATGTTTTTTAATTTCCAAGTCAATCTTGAGGTCGAAACTGAAAATTAAGTACAAAGTTATCATATATCAGTGCACTAAATGCCGTTGCACACAATGCGTCCCTTATTGACATACGAGTGTGTCATCAACAGTTACTGGTGTGAAGTTCAACGAAGGATATGAGGGTGACTTCGTGCACGATATCATTGTAAAATGTATAGTGCCATTAGTGGGTTGGAATACTAGAATATTGCAATCACCGGCTGGTAAAGTACCGGTAAAAATGCAGTCGAAATGACGCTTCGTGTACAACGGACACTTATACTGTTATAGAGAATGAATTATATGAATCAAAGAAAACCTCACGCGTTATCGCGAAAATAGGGATGCCCATGTCATGCTGTGAAAATGTGCATTATATTTCCTTTGAACCTCTCTCATACACTTTGGTGGGAATCTTGTATACTAATTGGGAAAAATGCAAAAAATCCCTCAGAATATGTGAAGTTATTTTGTTTGGGTGAGGTAGTTTTGATAGTGATAGTGGTGGTTATTTTACCTGACAGATAAGAAAGCAATAAAATAACCACCACTATCACTAATAAAGATACCTCGTCCCCGAAAAATAACTTCACTTATTCTGAGGGATTTTTTGTTGTATTTTTCCCAATTAGTATCCTTTAATAAAGATATTAAAATGTATATCTACGAAGCAGATCTTAACGTGTTTCGGTTACTCAAATGTAAACTTGAGATCAGTGTCCGTCATCTTCTTATTATACCATTCATCAAAGGCTTCGTTCTGTGCAACGGTGAAGTGGGTTTTCCAGCGACCAATTATTCCTGTATTTGAATAAATGTATGTAATAACAGATATAAAAGAACATTTTGTTATCATTTCATTTGACAATTCTATCAAGGGTTGAAGTATATGTTTAATTGAAATATATATTGTCCATTTGATCGTATACATTTTATTCATGCACACTGCCCCAGAATGGAATGATTGGGCTAAAGAAAACCCTACTAGTGAACTAACAACCAACCCAAACAAACACATACAAAACATATCAAAACATACGAAATTACCACGGTTGTCTGCGATACATCTTTGAAATGATTACTGTGCGCCATTAATTCCTTTCCATTAATTAAATCACACATTATTAGCGCAATAATTGTGGGACCACAGTAGTCTACACATCATTGAACTTGGATTGGACATAGAGAAGAAGAAAAAAACTGGATTATATAATTATACATTAAGCATTTTGTACACTACATTGATATTGTTTCTCTGAAGTACCTAACAGCGTCATTAGACGGACAAATGTAGTCAGTCATTAAGTAGACATGGTCATTAGCAGGACATTTTCATGTCCTGTTAACGATTGAACAATAGAATTACTGCCCTCTACTTACGTTTGCAGGCAGAGGAAACTTAAAGGCCTCCCAAGAAATGAATAGGTTTATTCATTAGTCATTAGTTTAATTTGTTATATGTTTTCAAATTTAGGGTTAGGGTTAAGGTAATAATTATACCAGTTTTTATGATGTCCTGTTAAGATACCATTTGGGGTTATATATAGATGTCCTGTTAATACCATATGTAAGGTTATATATACGGGATGTCTAAAATAGAAATGTAACGAGATTTTAAATGGCAAGATCTTAAGCATTTAACAATCCTCAATGACATTTTTGCGAGTAATTTGTAAGTAGTATCCCCTGAACTCTGAATTGTACAGATATTTAAGTCGAATTCTGACATTTTTGTAAAAATGTATCCTTTTTTAAATATTACAAAAAGAGCATGTTGAATGGCATCAGTGTAATTGTGCTATTGAACTCATTCTACCTCATACATTCCTGGTATAATCACCACTGACACAGTTTTAGATTGATAAAACATTTGGGAAATGTCTTGAACAATTTGAACATGTAATCAAAACACTTTTGAAGTACAAGAAGGAAAACTATACGCAACAAACACTTAAGATTGCTTATGATGCATCCATTCTTAGAAGATCTATGAACATTGCATATCATGCCCTGAAGGTTGCTCCACATATTTTTAAACTGTATTTTTTTTTTTTACTTCACTGTGACTTTGTCTCTATAAAAGAGGTACTACAGACATTACATATGTAAATGTCAATTCTTAACACCCTTTTTAAAATCAAGAATTGAAGTTACTAAATCTATCTAAGCTTTCAAAACCTCATAACAGATCCATCTTCATAAATTTTAATATATTGATATAAGTAATTACATAATGCCTTTTTTTAAATAATACTGTTATATTTTCGCGCATATTGTATTCATATAATCAGCTATATCCCTTCATTTACTCATCATCTGTCTGAAATAAATTACTATCTAATAATGACCCCTTCGTGCAAATAAATACTCAGCACATTTATATTAATTTAAACAGAATTTTGTTCTCAACAGTTTAACGTTTACATGCTATAAAATTGTATATGTGTTTTATTCCTATTTCATATTTTACTTTCTTAACTATTTTAATGGATGTATTTCTTTGTTTCTAATCTCGTTTTTTTCATCAGGTTTCTGGTTATATTTGTATACGGGTTCACTGTTATTATTTCCAGTCGAGGATGCAGCCTTGTACGGGGTTTTTTCAAACCTTTTGCTGCATCTCCAGAAATGTTTGGCTTTTACTGAATGTCCAAATAAATACAAATATGGATACAAAATACAAATACTTTAGAGCTTGCTAAGGATTGTTCAGGCGCCCCGTATACACTTATTGTGCACTGATACTACCCAAAGCGCTTTCCTTGTAACATTGATTTTTGTGTGTGCGTGTGTGTGTGTGTGTGTGCGTAAATTCGTGTGCGTTGGTGTGCCTGCGTTGTCGAATTATAAATAATGGAATGTACTAAAACGGAGATAACCACAATTTCTACATTAGGCCTTAAACAATATTTTTACCTTTGTTAATAAAGGAGTATTCGCCAGCTGATTTCACTAGCTTGCCTTTCCCGCTGTCCGCCATTTTCTTGTAGGTTTCTTTCTGTGCGTCAATATGGCTGAATTTAACAACGCGACGTAGAACTTCCTCCGATACAGGGCGACCGATACCAGATGCAATTTTTTGAATGTACTTTGCCGGTTCCTAAGAAAAAAACAAAATTCCTGCATGAAGAAACTTAGCTTTTAATCATTACTAAGCTAATTTTAGTCTATTCATAAGTTCGTATTATGTTAAGGCAAAACCTAATATAACACCAATCGTATGGATAAATAGCTTGGACAAAACAGTTATTGACACAAATCCTGACCCAATGTCTCTGGTCTGAAGGGGAGAACTGTGGTATAGTGGTCAATTTTTTTTATATGACTTCCAATTGATATAATGAGAGCACTTATCCATTTCTTTGTGTACAACCTGGACATTGGAAGACGAATGTTCTTGGACAAACTTAACGACAAGACAAAATAGAGGTACTGCATTTCGTCTATATTAATACTTAATATATTAGATATCAATACCGCCATAGTGTTGCAAAGAGAAAATTACTTTGAAATTGAGTGCATGGTTGGTTACAGACTCTCAAATCTCATACGATCTACACACGAAAAAAATTGGTGTTGTGTTTATGACAATGATTATTAAACTTGTACTACATCTTTTTAAAACTGTCAATAGGTCTTGAGATTTTAAATGAACCATACCTTCTTCAGATCCTCATAGAAAACAAAGGTTACATTATCATGGTCTCTATGTTCCCAGAATCGGCGTACATGTTCTGGCCAGGGACCCCAATGCATTTCTAAAAGAGAAAATAAACAAGCAAACAAAACAACAAATAAACAAACATTTAACAGAATTTCAGTTGTTGCGGTAAATTCATTATCTAGTGTCATGGATTACATCGTAGAAGGAAACCAATTGGTTGAGAAAGTAACATGTTCTCCATTCATTGTCCACCAGTTAAGTATTAAAAGCATCGTTTAACAATGTTAAATCTGAGATGCACGGCCCTACGTGTTATCAGTGTCTTTGATATGGTGAAATATTGAAGCCCTAAAAAAAAAAATCACGCTTCAAAATGTTCAAGAAGTGCCTCAAAAAAGTAAAATCTTTGAGTGACCGGTTTTACCATACTCGTTTTCCCAAATAAACTGTAGTGTTATGAAAAGCGTTAGGAAAACGCAAAATTTGATTTCGATTTCCAATCATAAATATCATGATAATCAGACAGGCGATCCGCTTGTAAAAGTCATGGGATTCCTGACTGACCTAAAGGTTTATAATTATCATTGCAGCATGAGCTAAATCCAGGATTTTGTTTCAGAATCTGAGACAAAGTTACCCAATCCTTTTAATATAAACATCACATTTGCTGATGGGCTTATATGGTGTAGTCCTGGGCATCGGCAGATGGATCCTAAGAAAAAACTTATAACACATCACGAAGCCTTAATAATGATTTACATTTAGATAAAAAATGTCACCAGTTAGCGCAATAAATTAGGGATAGGTACAAAAGGGATACAAAATCTTTTGAATATGCAACTTGCTATCCATTTGTTGTCCGGGGGGCTAATTTTTTTTTCCCAAACAGGTTTGCCAATGCTTATATTTCCGGTCATCTGATTGGCTGATATGTTACGTCATTAGCAATGACGTAACCGTTAGGGCGAGTGATAGGGTTATAGAAATTATGCAGAACCACTTTTCATCAACCCATCGTTGGCTCAATCGGTAAGGTCAGCGTAATACAATCATAAAGTTGTGGGTTCAAGTCTCAGTTTATTCCGTTTTTTGCCTTTATAAATAGTGAGGCAAAGCAATACAAAATCAAAGTCTAATTGTTTGTGACCTCTTTCCAAGCTGCTAATGACGTAGAACATATCAGCCACTGAGAAGAACGGAAATATAAGAAATTGCAAACCTGTTTGGGAATAAAAATTTCTACTAGTAATATTTCTTTGCCGACGCCCTTCCCTTTTATGAGTAGAAATAAACATTGCACATGAGGTGTTATGTTGTTGATATAGGACTGTTTCATCGGTAGGCCTGGTCTTTGACGCACAATGTGAGAGTGACATTGTATCTAGGTGAGTCGCAACTGAACAGTGCAAACATTGCGTTGATATAAATACTGGCAATTGCATCTGTTGCCTTCGTGGGTATCATAAGCTTCGGAAAAAAAAACATCGTCCAAATGATATCCTTTTGTGAATGGGATATATGCTGTCAAAACATCAGAGGATTTATTGATTATATATACATGGTTACATTCAAAGATACAATACTACAAATCAAATTTACATAATCGCAAAAACATTATTATTGTCATAACAAAGAATTGAAATTAACTTTTGCTTTGCAAAGTAATTGAATCATAATTAACATAACAATTATACTGATAGTTTTGTTTCCCTCTCTTATTTTTTCTTCTTTTTTTCATCTTTTTTTTTTCTTTTTTCTTTTCTTGAATAACACCCAACAATTATTTTGGTAAAAGCTTTCTGGTCATCTTTATGTTTGATTTACTTTCCATTCCGTCAAAACATGCTATTAATTCAAAGCAATGTTCACATTTCTCATTCCTATTAATTTCTTGTACGATATCATGGTTCGTCAAAAACGTTTCATTAGCTGATGTCAGGCCACGTCAGTGCCTCATGACTTGTACGAAGGGCATTAAAGAGCAATTGATTACCACCAGACACCAAGTCCTTGATCGCCTTGTCCATCGTTAGAGGTAGAGCGGGGTTCTTTCCTACGAAGTTGAACCACGACACAATGATATCCTTGGGGTTGCGGGCAACGTAAACAACCTACAAATATGATAATTTCAGATAAAAGATGATAATCATTTAACATGAGAGAGAATTGAAATGGACAGGACAGTAGTGCATTTATAAGAATTTATTTGCATAGCTTCCGGGATGCTGGCTCTTGGGCCTAAACCTGAACCTAGTTAAAGCTTAGTCTTATAAAAACATTGCATTGATATATGATAGGGTATTTTGCAGTTAAAGCTTGAATTTTCCAGAAGCGACTAGTTGGCAAAAGCAACGTGACGCTATAAACCTTAAAGGGATAGTTAAGTTATGCTGCGGAGGGCGCTACACAAATTTATTTTTGTGTGAGATAATGAAAAACTTTGTGCCAAGTTTGAAAAAAAATACAATTTAAATGACAAAATCATCTTTGTTTAATCAAAATCGGTTCAGAGACGCTGAAATATCCATAACTATAACCATTTTTAATATTTGTGTACCACCACAAATATTAGATATTATATACCTCACTTAAGAAATCCAGCCATCTGATTGGTCGAAATTGCATTCATAAACTTTAACTATTCCTGGAAAATTCCCGTTAAAATTCCAAATCCATGTAATAGTTTTAAAAAATAGTTCTAAAATCCCAGTAACCATGGTTACCCATAGGTTTACATGTTAAAAATGGTTTGAGCGATCGAGGATACCGTACGTGTGCGAAGAATTGGTCGGTATTTTCATACAAGACAAGACAATTCCAAACAAGACAAAAATGGCTAAAGAAACTCTCCCAAGATGTCAACTTATCAAATGCAAGACTCGGCAAGACTTCGGCATATAAAAGTATTAATGACTGCTTTAATATTCGAGAAATAGTTGTTTTTATACGCTCTCGGGAAGGTTACAATTGGGCTATTGCCCTCGGCACGCCTCGGGCAATAGCACAATTCTCACCTTCCCTTGAGCGTATAAAAACAACTATTTCTCCCAAAGCAGTCATTAATACTATAATATGAACCAGCCGTTGAGAAAAACGAAATGGCGCCTCATACGTGTTATTCCAGCCAATGCCGACACTGGCATTTTGTTGGCTTTTTCATGTTGGTTTGAATACGCACAACCAGCCGGCCCATGTATTGTTATTATTAATTAGTTAATTAATTAATTAATTAACGGTCACCGTATTTTTTTAAAAAGTAGAGCTGAATTCGTAAGATCGTATTGACTAAATTTCACACATTTTGGGGTCTAAAATTATCTTCATAGCAATTTTAGGTCCTAAAATTATTTAGGTCCTTTTAGGCACTAGAAACGTCATAAATAAGAATATGAGCAAATGAAACATGCCATTTGCGGTCTGAAACAAGAACTCAACTATCCCTTTAATCTGATCAGACTAACACATTGTTTGGTGCAGGGAGTCATGTTCATCTGTTAAACAATTTATAAAACATGAAAAACAAAACTTTGAATCCCCCCCCCCCCTCCCCATCCTTTTGGATGTCAAGGCCTGGTTAAACCACTGCACGGACCAGATTCTGAGCAGGCGTACAAATTAAAAGAACAAGTCCCAAAACAGAACGAACCTTGGCCTTCATTAGGTCTTGAGGCAGAAGGTCAAAGTTCAGGTGACTCACAATGACCCTGGGAGAGGGCGCTTTTTCAATGACATCCAAGAATGGGGACATGTCTAGAGGATGTACATTTTCTTCCTCCCTAGAAGTAGGAAAATCTTGATCCATACATATCAATTCTGCGCATGAGTGGAGGGATCGATTGATTTGATCTGGATCCCCATCGCTAAGGATAAGACCAACGATCTCCATCGTCCAGTGAGTTCCTGTAATTGGAAGAAGAACATGATTGCCATATCGGTCCGACAACATTTTATTATTTTGTGTGTTTCGGTCAAATTGAATTGAACGATTGTTTATTTAATACATCATTTGATGATGGAAGAGGTGATATTCGATGTTATGTTATGAGATGTTCCTTGAAATGTATTATTTATTTTTATTTCTTTATTGCAACTTAAACATGTGGTTGGATTACAAATACAAATAGATAGATAAGAATGGTGAAAAAATGTACAAACAGTCAAGAAACTGTAAAGTCTGATACACAATTATATGAATAACAACGTGCTACAATAAAAACTATACCATACTATAATCAAAACATTACAAAATAAACTAAATCAAAGTAAGATCATGAGTACAATAGTTCATAATCACTGTATAAATCATCAACTAAATTAGGATATTTATGTCCACAAATTGGGCAGTTTATAATGAAATGGACAATAATGATAGATACAAAAAGAAAACACTGGCTACAAACATAACATAGATTCAGAATCGAGTTGTGAGTGACGGCACTGTGTATTGCTGTTGAGAGACAGAAGGGCGTTAACTAACATTCATTATATAGACTAAACATCCTCCCAGCCCTCAACAGACAATATGCCATTAGATATCAATTAAAATTAAAATATTAACAAACAGAGCCTATATTATGGAGCATGACTTTGGATCTGTTATACAAGTAATAGTACTTAAGGAAAGTGAAAGATTTGGGGAATATTTTAAAGGTATTACAAAGTTTTGGGAAATTTTGAAAAATGGGTGGATGGTGATTCTTTACAATTTTGATATATTTGGATGCCCCTGTAGATGTATTGAAAACGCTAGAATCTTTAGCCCCTAAAACACTTCTGCTTTTGAGAAAAATTGAATATAAAGATTTACCGGTGCTCCCGGTAAATGTTGATATATTTCAAATAGCTCCTACGGCCGTACAATGGTAGCTGCGACCACGAAAATCTCCGAACGGGGATAGCTAATCGGTCGATTTTAGTCAAGAAACATTGTTTTATAGTTTAATTAATATCTTGACCTGGAGAGGGAGCTATAAAACATAAAGTGTTTATTATTTACAATTTCATAACTTTAGAGTCGATTTCGACCGCGACAACGATCAATGAATATTGTAGGATCGCATATATGCTTCCAATATGTTCATTTGAACCAAATTCACGACCCCATACCAAAACTTTGTATTACCTTTAACATCCAGTGAGGAGAAAGAGTATAGAATTTATTTTTTTCTTTATGACAGTCCTGCCAGCATGATAATTTTAATGAAACAAAAACCTCATGAGACTGTTAAAAAAAAAAACTCGTACAAAACAAGTGGCTTCAATACTAGGAGATAACCCTAAGGCCTATATTAAGCGAGATATCAAATCCAGGCGGACAGATAACGTCGGCATCTAAACGCTTAACAGTGGATAACCATCTCATCTCTGAGGATCTGGAGAAGGCGGAAGTCCCCGCACGTCATTTCCGTGATATCTTTGTGCAGGAGAGAAGGGATTCTTCATTCTTTCCTGACCTACCACATAGCCCGTATCTAGAAATGCCCCCATTAAGGTCAACCTCGAAGGTGTTGAGACATTACTACTCAACATCAACACATCCAGAGCCATAGGCCCAGATGATGATGATGATGATGATGATTATGATGATGACTTGACCCAGTGAAGAAACTAGAGTGAGTACGTCAGTAAATCTACGCAATGTTTGCTTGATTTTGGTGTACGAAAGCACTCTGAAGGCGCATCAGACACTGGCGCAGTCATACGTTAGTGAAATGCGCTAGAGGCATTATTTTCAATTGTCAATTATACAGTGTACCTTACAGCCCTCACCTGCTTTAGGATATGTCACAATCCAGATGTCATCTTCTCGCACTTGAAATGTTTTCATCCGGTCGATACTGGAATCCAGGACGATGTTGGGATACATAATGCCATTGTACTCGTGCTCTGACATGAAATGCAAAACGTTGTCTTTCTCAGCCATCTAGAATATAGATTTAAAAAAACAATATAATACTATTTAAAAACAATGCTTCTTAGTGGTTTCACTGTATGAATATATCGGCGATGGGAAAAACACGAGTAGGCCAAGAGCATTAGTTTTAACATGGAAATTTTTGGTAACAAGCTGATTTTTTCAGGATAGTTCCAGGAATATGTCTAGAATAACATACTAAAAGTCCTCATAAATCCTCCTTGAGCGTTTTCCGCAATCCAAGATGGCGTCCAAAATGGCCGCCATGTCCTGAATTTCTTATAGCTTTGCAACTAGATAACCCAAATACAAAATTTAAATGTCTAAATATATGTTTTTTAGCATAAGGAACTCAATAAAATACATGTTGATAAATTTTTAAACACACAAGTAGCTATAAACCACTTTTAGCCCTTTTCGAAATCCAAAATGGCGCCCAAAATTGCCGCCATTCCTGTATTTCTTCTAACTTTGCAACTAGATAACCCAAATACCAAATTTAAATGTCTAAATATATGTTTTTCAGCATAAGGAACTCGACCAAATAGTTATTAACAAATTTTGAAACACACAAGTAGCAGTAAAATCACTTGAGCCCTTCCCGAAATCCAAAATGGCACCCAAAATGGCCATTATTTCCAAATTTATCTCATTGTAAGTAGATACGTAATGAATATAATCAAATGTCTAGACTAGAAAAGCACCATTGAAATACATATCAGTACAACAATCTTTTAATTAAAAAATACTTCTTATGCATAAAGTACACACACACCCACATACACATATGGCTGCTTCCATCATCCTCAACGATATCAGACTGACAGTGTGCAACCGTGAAGAGTACTCAACATTAGATGGAACTGAAAATGTAGACACATTAGTACCAAGGTCGCTAAAGCTTTTTATACATAATGACTGTAAGAGGTGCGGTATGGATGTTGCTTTGCTGCAGCACTAGTTGGAAGTAGACTTTTTAACTGAAAGGATGAACTCAGAGAACTGCGACCAATTGCCCGTTTAATTGTATGCAGTGTGACGGTAGTCATCAAGAACTGCTGGCCCCATAAAGGCTTTCCCGGCTCTTTTTTTACCTCGTCATAGGTGCTTCCACTGCGAATGTATCAAGCAAGCCATAGTCAAGTTTCTTGTGGACCATATTGAAAGTTTTACGACTGCCCTGACGGTAGATTGCAGAGACCGTATCACACCCTGTCACAGCTTAAAGAAACATCGGGCAATTTCTAGTGTCCCCTATGGCATGCTGAATTTCATGAATGTTGAAGACCGTGACAGGATTCTGCGGCATAGCATGTGCATATCCGTGGAAGTGGTTGCCGGAGCAACTAGCATGACCAGTAAATCTGTGTCCTTACCAACGACACCAACGGGCACCTGTTCTGACTCTGCTACTGCTTGTGCTGTAGAGACAATCAGGTTAGTGGCATCCGCTTCTGTCTGCTTGATACCGGTACGTATTTTGCCACGTAGAGTTTGTATAAGTCTCATCGTATTGTTGCTGTTGGCAAGGAAAGCTGTTTTGGGTTGTGCTTGTTGGCATATAATATATTATCATCAAATAAAGAGGTACATCTTTGGGCTATTCGTCTCTGCTCAGCTACCTTTGTCGATGTTGCACTTCCATATCCATCGAACACCACCGTCAAATGAGCTCCATAATGCTTAAGGGTGCTGTAGGCGACCACCATCTTAAACAAAGAGACCATCATCTGGCACGTTGGATTGCTTGGAGAACGAATTCAGCAGGAGACCCAGAGAACTCTGTGTTGGCTTCCGCATCACCCGACCTTTGAAAGGGAAAGTGCGTGGGAATATGTTCATTAGCAAAGACCGATTCCATCTCAGTGTTGTTATTCAGGACACATGTTATTCTGTTGAACAGTAGTGTTGGGTTGACTTATGTGCTTTGTCCCCTGATTTTCACTCTCTTACTCTTGGCACCAATGGTCTTCACCTTGTCCTTACGATGTACGTAGCTTGAATTCTGTAAACTTCCTACCATGCATTCGTTTCGGATGCCGCTACTAGGCCGATTTGTACAGGTTAATCACAATTAACAGATAAGCCAGCGACGATGCCAGTTGACAAGGAGACCAGGCAATTAGTTTTGTATCAAGCAAATGGTGATGTGTCTGCAGCCATCCAACAAAGATACATCTTTCTTTATTGTCTCTTGACCTGGTACTTTGCTGTATGTCTTTATGCTGCGCTGGTGTACCAGTGTGTACTCCGGTGAACTGTTCCAGTTCAGCACAGGTAGGAACACAGTGAGGAATTAGTGCATGAACCCACTTTAATAGCCAATATACTGTCTGTGATTCTACGTCCACGAGTCGTTTCTCTAGATCTTTTCAGCTGCCGCATCAGGAACTTTTCAATGGTCTGATCAGAGAAGTTTCCACCCCAGAATGAATCCACACGGCGGATGGTGAAGTATCCCATTTCTGCGAATTGTGTATATTCATTTCCTGGCATGGTTTGCTCTAGAGCTTCCATCTGTTGTAAAAACAACCTGGCATATTTGAACTAGGGAAGATGTCCTGCAGCATGGAAATGTTGTATCATTTCCCTCACACAGCTGAGATGGAGCTTCCAGTCACCTGTCCTTTCAGCTGGAATGAAACATTGCAGAAGAGACACATAAATGTCGGATTTACTGCAACCAAAGTTTCCCTGTCCTACTGTGTCCTGCTGACCGTTCAATGAGTTGTGAAATGATCTGACTTTAACTGTTTGACACACTCTTCTCAGGTACAGCAGTCACCTTCTTGTCCTGGTTGAGGAGTGCACCATACAGATTCGCGAAGTGGTCCATAACTATGCTGTCTAAGACGCCAGGTTTACCCATCAACACGCCAATGAGGGCAGCTGAAGTAAGAATGTGAGCACGACGAGAAGGGGGAAATGCATGACCAGATTGCATAATGTATGACAGACCCTTTGGCGTACACTGTCTCCCATAGCTCTACAAGCATACTTCTGCCCATGACGTGGACTATATGCTGCCGAGATATGACATGAGGAGGTGAAATCCACCAAAACGGACGATTACTTTTCCTAGGTCTTGAGAAGAAGCTACAATCTCTGCTGCCTTGATGTACGAGGGCTGGTTAAATGTTACTGCACATATTCTTAAGTTATATGTTTTTCACATTGTGACTGTGCAAAGTATAGTGCCGTGTAGATGGTACTCGGATTGGAGGGGTCTACATTTATGAATGTAGTCGGTGGATTAAACCATGGACTAAAGTTAGTCCGCTTCCGAGTTTCAATTCTCGTACTGGTCACTCTGCATGGCCACTTTCATGAAACCAATCCATGAAGGACAAAGCTCATGTTGCTCAGCTCAAGATGTCTATTTGTTCACATGAGCCACACTTCCGGTGTTTATACCAAGTCATTCCAACAATATTGGCGACAGAAATGACCTGGTCTACTAGCAGAAATGACCTGGTCTACTAGCAGAAATGACCTGGTCTACTAGCAGAGATGACATGGCATGTGCTATTGAGGTACATTTCCTGTTTGAAACCTTGTGACTTTTGCCTTTGCGACAGTAATTGGTACTAATGTGTCTCCATTTTCAGTTCCATCTAACGTTGAGTACTCTTCACGGTTTGCACACTGTCAGTCTGATGGAAGCAGCCATATGTGTGCATGTGCATGTGTGTGTAGTGGGTGGGTGGGTGTGTATACGTTATGTATAAGAAATATTTAAATATTTAATGAAAGGTTTATTTGTACTGATATATATTACAATAGTGCTTTTCTAGTATAGACATTTGATTGTATTCATAACGTACCTACTTTAATACAGTGAGATAAATTCGAAATAATGGCCATTTTGGACGCCATTTTGGATTTCGGAAATGGCTCAAGTGGTTTTACTGCCTTTTGTGTGTTTCAAAATTTATTGATAGGTATTTGGTTGAATTGCTTATGCTGAAAAACATATATTTAGACATTTAAATTTGGAATTTGGGTTATCTAGTTGCACAGTTATAAGAAATTCAGGAAATGGCAGCAATTTTGGGCGCCATTTTGGATTTCGGGACGGGCTAAAATGGTTTATAGCTACCTGTGTGTTTCAAAATTTATCAACAAGTATTTTATTGAGTTCCTTATGCTAAAAAACATATATTTAGACATTTAAATTTTGTATTTGGGTTATCTAGTTGCAAAGTTATAAGAAATTCAGGAAATGGCGGCCATTTTGGACGCCATCTTGGATTACGGAAAACGCTCAAGGAGGATATACGAGGACTTTTAGTATGTTATTCTAGACATATTCCTGGAGCTATCCTGAAAAAATCAGCTTGTTACCAAAAATTTCCAGGTTTAAGCCTATTTTGACCTAATGCTCTTGGCCTAGAGGACCAACAGCCAATTAAGTTATCTGGCAATCAAATCATAATCGGCTGAGTGAATATTACAGCCATGTGAAGAAGTTGAGGCCAACTGGAAATTTATTGTTATCTTTTTGTCTCAGTAAAATATTAGACATGTATTTGTAGTGGTTTATATCAGATTAGTGCTGTGATTGCAATTTCCGTATTTGAAGAGCTCCAGAAAGAACTACATCCAGAAATCCAAGTTCTGAGAAACACACGATTTTTTAAATATCATAGTTGGCAATGACAGTTTGGAATGATACTTTGCCTATTACTATACGATTGTATGATGCAAGTATAAAACCACTCTTTAAACATATCTACGTCTTCACAAATAATTTTCATGAATTCATGTAATTTTAATTTTTTTGTGGATGTAGTACCTTTTGGACCGAAATTGGATGTAGTACATTTTGGAACCGAAAATCTTGCATACTCTATTCAAGTTACAGTGCATGACTTGAATGGATATATTTCATGATGTACATCACATTCTTTCATGCTTAAAGTTACTATGATTCAGGGTTATTCATTTCTATAATACTTTAAGAAAATGTTAATGTTTTGTAAAATGTTGAATATGAATAAAAGCAACCAATCAATCAATCGTCGAAATATGAAGACTGTTAGTATAAGCACCATCTCTGGCCCTTTTAATCAACGGATCTTAAGCTTATAATTATACAGTGCGTCCCAGAAAAAACGAAACCGAGAAGTATCGATGTTTTTTTATAACTTAATCACAACCATAATTAATGAATGATACATATTTGGAAAGCTTAGAGTCTCCTCTTTTAGTTAATGCTACTCACGTGGTGCATATTTCACGCATGAGTGATTAAAAACAATTTGAAGGAAGGAAACCAAAAAGTAATTTGGCGGGCGGTATCTGAATTTCAAAGAAAAAATCATATTTCTAGAAAGTTCATTTTCTGCTCTTTTATATGATACCTCAATCAAGAAAAATGAGCCAGGAATAACAAAGTTCTGTTTGTTTAAAGTAGCCCTTACATTTTCATAAGTTTAACAAACGAATTCGTTTTCACTGGGTGCCTGCCGTAGCAAAAAGCAGATTTGACAAAAGACTTAACTCCGTTTCGTTGACAATCAGCCATGCATGAAGACTCTCGTCTACGGCTGAATGTCAACGAAACGGAGTTAAGTCTTTTGTTCATTTCGTTTATTGATACGGCAGGCAGGCAGTGAAAACGAATTAGTTTAATCAAATTATGGAAATGCAAGCACAACTTTAAACAAACAGAACTTTGTCATTCCTCGCTCATTTTTCCTGATTGAGGTGTCATATGAAAGGGCAGAAACTCAGCTTTCTAGAAATGTGAATTTTTCTTCGAAATTCAGATACCGCCCGCCAAATGTCTTTTTGGTTTCCTTCCTTAAAATTGCTTTTAATCACTCATGCGTGAAATATGCATTATCTGAGTAGCATCACATAAAAGAAGAGACTCTAAGCTTTCCAAATATGTATCATTCATTAATTATAGTTATGATTAAGTTATAATAGAACACCGATACTTCTCGGTTTCGTTTTTTCTGGGACGCACTGTATATTTGACAGTGTCTTTTCCATCCATAGGGTGATGAGTGTCATTTCGCTTTTCTATCATTCTCTTGTTTGAACTTCAAGTACTAAAACATAAAATGATTGTCAGATGAATCGAACAATAAGCAGACTCCTATCATACTTCGACTGAAATTGTTGCTTATATTAAAAAATAAATGCCATCAATCACGCTTACCTTTTGCAGAGAAGAAAGGATCTAGAAAGTGCAGAAGTGAGCCGCGTCGGCTGGAGAAGTGAAATGTCAAAATGACTATCACATAAACAGTATGCCAATCTTCAAACCAACATGTATTACATTCGTTTGAGCTCAGTAAAGTGCTACAATGCGGGAAGAAATTACCTAAAAAATTGCAGAAGTGCGCCGCGTTCGTGTAGAAAATTGATGTTCGGTATGAAAATAACTATTACGTATTCGGCAGGCAAATGTTCCGACCAACATTGATATGGGCTAAAGTGCCAGCTATATTTGCTTTGGAATGTGCAAATAAAAGTATTGACCCGGGACTTTTGCTAGGTCATGCATACGACCAATCCTAGACTTTGGTAGAGTTGGTAAATTATTAACCGTATTCTGACTGGGCTTTTTTTTTAGAGCAACTTTTGACGGGGGAGGGGGTTAGGGTTGGATTTCAGTCACGAAAAGGCAGGTCGCGAATTTTATATAGCTAGAATATGGTGAAATGTCCAGTTGTTCTAAAAAGTATACCTGTTTCAGACTACATGATATGGGACCACTTTCTTAACCCTAAATGGGCCGGATTGTGTATGCCAAACGTGTGAGGTACCAATGAGGCGAATTGCAAATGACTGACGAATACACTTTGAAAATACACTCCAACATTTTTATTTCAGGATATCTGTTTTTTTTATCAGGAGATTATGGTAAGGGTCTGTTCAACCAGATGGTACTTAATATAGTGACATTATTTTACGATTGAGTATGGCACTCAAAAACTTTAAAATCCCGACCTCTGATTTAATAGCAATGTCATATCTGTATAGTCTTCACCACTTACTGCTCCACGAGCCGATTTTGTATGGATGTTTCATTCTCAGGTGTGTGTGGTGATGGTGTATTTCATTCACCTGCTATTATCTGTTGTACTACAATTGTCAGAACGCAAATTTGCATAAATAATTTGGTGCTCTTCCAGAATGAAGGTTTCGCATAAATGAAATAATTTGTCAACTGCTATATTTTAGTGTAATTTAATAAACTAGTTACAGTTGTTCCTCTGTTATATATATTTTTTCACCAAATATAATTTTTACTTGGTATGATTTTCCCTAATTGAAAAGTAAAGTTTTGTTGTTGAATTAAAAAGTATTTTCAACTATATAAATCTTGGTGCATGATACATGCACAAGTTCGCCTGCTACGTCACATTATCACGAAAACGGCTGCGCCCATGTCATGCAAAAAGGCATTACATCATGCTAAATATTTCTTCATTTATGTATTTCTTGTACACTGTCGTAAAGAATCTTGCACATCAAAAGGCAGGAATACATCTCATGTTTCTGCATACCTGCATTTATTTTTTGGGGTGAAGTTTCCTTTGATGAAATGTATGATGCAGTACTTGGTCTGTTAAGATTTTTATTTATTTTGATAATTGATTTATTTGGCCATTTTGGCAGACATACCTTTGTATCAATCTAAAAATTGGAAATAAATATATTTTAGCTCGGCAAGAAAACACTATTCTGAATTCTTACTGCACCGTATTAAACCTTCCAAATATAAACTGTTATCTCCACTTCAAAATATTTGCCGTACAGTCAAATATGATTTTAATTGCGTATCATTCTAAAACTACTTGCATAGAGCATTTACATTTAACAATATGCACATGTATACTTGTAATATAGTAGCCTGTCTCTATACACTATGCTAATAGAAATCCTAATAGTTTAGATAGATAGATAGTTTATTGGTTTCCAAAATATCTCATTTTACAAATAGTGTAACAACATATTGAAAATGATTATAATGTACATGTACAAACAATACCGGTACACATTATTCAGAATATTGTCCGCCAGTTGAACTTAAGAGATATAGTGGCGGAACCTATGGAAAAGCAGCGCTTGTTGGGGATAGGCTCCTAAAACTAAAAAAACAGGTGTATACAAGATGGGCCTTCCCACCAAGAACCCACAAGTACCAACACATATGGGCCCAATATGGGACCCATGTGGATTTTGGTGGTGAAAATCGCACGTCGAAGATTGTCTTCACCCAGCTGAAAACCAGATGTATACCAGATGGGCCTTCCCAGTTCCCACCCAGAACCCACAAGTATATGGAGCCCACGTGGCCCCTAAAAAACCCATATTGGCATTCCCACTCAATACCCACATATATACCAACACATGTGGGTCTTTTTTGGTGGTGAAAGTTGCACATCAAGCATCGGCCGTGCCCAGCTAAAAACCAGATGTATACCAGATGGGCTTTCCCACCCAAAACCCACAAATATATCCCAGAACTTGCATAATGAATATGGGGTGCGTGCACATCGATGTTTTTTAAAAATTTATCTGAATTTACAGGATATTTCCTAATTACTCATGATTTAGTTATATGTAATTCATTTCGAAATTACTACAAAATGTAAATTGCTAATTATTAGGACATTTCACTACCTTGTATAAATTACATTTAATTAAACATGAATTAGGAAAAACACTAACTATGAACTAAAACAGATTCAATAAAATACAAGTAAATGGAAATGTCTCATCATAGTAAATTAACCAAGTCTTCTTAACACCAATGCCTTTACATTGGATATGTTAGACGATGTGTTGTTGCCATTGGCAAAATAAATTAGCACAAGTGCTGCATAACCTACTAATTTAGTCTGCTTATTGGAGCTTTCAACTGGTTGAAAGTTGTGCCAAATGGTACGACTGGTCCAGTTTAACCCAACTGGTACCCCTGGAAATTGAAATGGGATAAATGAATTCAACTGGGTAAAGATAGAATCCATTTAAACAACATGAAGCCCATTTAGAACCACATTGGCCCATATGGGACCAGATCAAACCCACTTGGCCCATATTGATCCCATATAAAAACCCGCTTATAGCCCATATAGGGCCCATATAGAACCCACTTGACCCATAGAATGTGGTAGGTCCCACATAAAACCCACATGGCCCATCTGATGCCCAATAGGTAACCCTTGTGTATATTGATGGGCCAATTGTGGGGCCCATCTGGGTTCCACGTGGGCCCATCCGGGCCAAGTGGGTCCAATCTGGGCCGCCCATCTGGGGCCCTTCTATAACCCGGGTGCAGATTGCTGGGCCCCACAGGGGGCCCATCTGGGACCCATCTCGGCCAAATGGGCCAAGTGGGCCAACCAAGTTGTAACCAGATAAAACCCAGATGGGCCCCACAACATTTTGCTATCTGGCTAATTATAATTGTGATTAAGTTATGATAAAACATCGATAATTCTCTGTTTCGTTTTTTTCTGGGTCGCACTGTATAGTGTCCTGCTTTCGCATTGCGTCTTTCAGCGGTGCCGTTGGGACTAGAAATAAGTCCCAGACTTAATAAACCATACATGCAACAATCAACATTGTCCATGATCAATTGATTAGCAGAGCTAGAGCCGTCTGCTTATTTTGGTTTCTTATGTCACGACGTATCAAGCTTTGACAAAAATACAATTTGAGAAAGAAGACATTTTAAAGAAAAGAAGACCAACAAAAACCAAAACAAAGAAGTTTATCTCAATGTGGGTGTATATATATCTTCTATCATCATTCAACATACTTCTTTGATCATAAAACATCTGCACAAAACTAGTAGAGAACATACGAAAGTATATGGGTAGCAAAAACACTTTGATGATTTGATTTCAAAATACATTGCAGCATATTTTAAACACTATGTTTGTACAAACAACATCTTTCATCATACGATGTCACAAGAATGTATTGCAGCCTTTGTTTAATATTGATTGTTTTGAATTACATCAGAGAGTCATAATTGTATATTTGACAGTGTCTTTTCCATCCATAGGGTGATGAGTGTCATTTCGCTTTTCTATCATTCTTTTTTTTTAAGTTGGAGAGTGTTCCAATTAATTAGGAATTCATAAAAAAAATTTAGAAATATAAATTCATCTTTAAACTATAGTATTTACAATGAAATTACACAAGCAGAGCCGTGTACTAAATTATTTTCTTATGTACCTTTGTGGTGACAACAAGATAAAATTGTCGATAGCCAACGATATGGTGAACAATTTTCAGGATAAATGTGATTAATGCTATGTGATCACGAAGTTCTTACCTCTACGCATTCGCATAACCGCGCGAAGAAAAAAAAAGCAATATAACATAAACTTTCAGTCTTTACTGTAGCAATAGTTTTTTATTGCCAGCACAACTTACAATTATAACGTTAATATCAGATTGTTCCCAAATTTAGTTTCGGGGCAGAAAATATAATCTAGAATTGCAAGGTGAAATGAATGAATACACATAGTTACATTGACATGTTTCTAGCTATCATGTCAAAGAAGAGCAATTTAAACGAAAAATTATTTAATTTAAAAAGAAAACAGGCCCTATTCCTATATGTCAAACTAAAATGGCCGCAAAATTTAGGACTCCACATATGTCGAAGAAACAACCCATTATAATGACGATATTCGGATACCTAGCTGCCCGAATATGGTGTGGTGGATGCCCGAATATCGTAACTTTTAAAATCCCCGGGGGCAGCAGTTTCCCTAGGTCCCTCCGCCTTGCACGCACTTGTCGATGAGGGATATATAGTTCAATCTGCCTCAAATTCTTAGAGTAGAAAAACACTAGAATGATCCTACTACTACTCCGCTTTAACCGTCTTGTCGTTATTTGGGTCCAGGAAATCTTTCCCGGTCAGATCAGGTACATCAGAGCATTCCAAGATGGTGGAATTAGGCACCTGTTAATAAAGAAACAAAAACACCGTTTTCAAAATAAAACCACGCGTCACTTTTGCTAACGTACGTAGGACTGCTATAGCGTCTGCAGTGGTCACGTGAGCTATAACAGCGTTTGTAAAAAGGCTGTAAATAAAATTAGGTAACTAAAGGAAAGCTACTTTCGACACAATGAGAAATAAGTGTAGATGGCTGCATAATAATGTAAAATTCTAGTACAGCAACATTGTTAATACTTCACCTCTCTGATATATTTCCTGTACATCAAATGAGATGACACAATATACATGATCTATTCTAGGTGGTAGGAGAATCTAGCCTCCCCCAGTCAGTGTAATTTAGGGAACGTGTATACGTGTTCCCTCCCTTTGAAAGCACCCCCATCTAAGGACTGCCAACATTTCTGAGCTCCTCTTTCGCGGGCTTTCGTCCTGCCTTGGAGACCCCCCTAAATCCGGAACACTGCTTAATGTGCCCCCTATCTATGGTATTCAAGATATTTTTAACCCCCTTTTAAAATTTCTCAGGAGCCCAAAGAGAGGGAGATAAATAATACATCCCCTTTTTTAAAGAAATCTCCGGGTGAAAAGTCATATTCTTTTTAAATACAATTCTCGGGCCGAACTTTGTTGCGCGAAAAGTACCCCTTTACCGGAGATTTTGGGAACACGAGTGTGTGTGCGGTGGGGGAGGGGGGGGGGGGGGTGGGGGGGGGGGGGGGGGAGGGCGAGATCTAGGCACTGTTTCGCTTTTTTTTTCTCTTTTTTTTTTGCTAAACCTTGCGTTATTTCTTTCTTAAATTTTGATTAGTGTCCGAAATTGTGGATTTTATTTCAATAAATTGATTTCATTTCATTCCATTTCATTTCGTTACCTTTCGTTTCGTTTCGTTTCATTTCGTTTCATTTCATTTCATCTCATCTCATTTCATTAAATCTCATTTCATTTCTTCTCGTTTCATTTCATTTCGTTTCGTCTCGTCCCGTCCCGTCCCGTCCCGTCCCGTCCCGTCCCGTCCCGTCCCGTCCCGTCCCGTCCCCGTCCCGTCCTGTCCCGTCTCGTCTCGTCTCGTCTCGTCTCATCTCATCTCATCTCATTCCAATTAACTTACGATGGTCATAGGTGTGTACTGAGGATGGTGATGTGGAATCATAGGGTCATTGTCCTTTCGGTTATAGGCCAGTATGAAGGACCACCTCCTTCTGTCGCTGTTGTTAGCGCTGCTACAGTGCAGTAGGTTGCAGTGGAAGAAAATGGCGTCTCCTGCGTTGAGTTCGACGAAAGCGACGCCGAGCTTATTCTTGGCGAACTCGACCCTTTCGAGATCGGCCCCCGTCTGGCCTCCGACCATGACATGATCGACGCGACCAAGTTTATGAGATCCGGGAATTATCTTCAAATATGAGAAGAGAGACGAGATTTTGAGATTGTCTTTTGTGTGAATACAGCCAAATTAATCTGACTCCTATCCAAGTTTTATAACTTTAACCTTTCATCATTTATTTAAGTTTCATTGTCTGAAGGTGGGTTGAAGTTGCCTAAACCAGTGACACGAATGTTGTCCCCGCAATGCCACGCAAGTATGCGTGCCAAGGCGTGCCATTTCGGTGCTACGCAGCGTGAAGCCGTGCTTGCTACCTGTACGCGCACTGTACACGCATAAGTTACGCAATGTCTACGAAATGCTCGGCCAAACATGGGCCGTCGGCAGTGTTCGCGCATTGTCCACTCGAGTGGCACGCACATAGTACGAAAGTTAATGTTTGCCGAATTTTTGAAATTTTCAAAACTCTCTCTACGACATGACAAGCACCCCTCACCTTTCACGCACTCCTCGCGCTCGTTCACGAAGACGACACATTACGTGGCAGCGCGGGGACAAAATTCGTGCAAATGTCAGGGTGGTACTATTGGGTTGATTTTTCAACAGTCGTTGGGATCGTGCTTATATAACATTGAATATGTCAAATTTGTTTAATTAACTTCTTCAAAATGCTACTTAGGAGGGTTTTTTTTTTTACCTGTAGACATCCATTTTCCTTGTCACATTTATCAACTGCAATGAATGTAGAAAGCATCATGTCAGGAAAAAGGCATCCATTCTTGTACCAGTACCTACAATTGAACGAAGAAAAAAAGATCAGGGAACGAAAATATGTGATGATTGCATGACACGTGCTCCGGCAGCAGTAAATTGCTTACTAAAACGAATTTCTAACTTCGATTTAATAAATTCAATCGCATCCCAATCCCCGTAGTTTGATGTAAAGTGAAGCCCGGAGTAAATATAGACATAACAAACTCTACTATTTTGGCAACGAGAGCCGATTTGCAAGATCGGAGGCTTGCCATGTGTGCTAATAGGCACAACCAATACGCATAATTGCACTGTGATTGCAAAAGCTTTTCCTGTCGTAACTGGCTAAAATTGACAACATTTTAATTTGTTGTTATTTTGTAGCTATACTGGAAATTTATAGAAAAATAAATTGGAGTCGAGATACAATTGTTCATTGGTTGTGGAGATCGTAAGATGTAATTTAGGTTTCTACCACCTCAGTATTTTAACAAGATTAATCAAAAGTGACTGAACACCCACAACAAAAAGTGAGTCATTTGACACATTTAAGCATAATTTTCGTGAGTCAGGTGTAAATTGACTCATTAGTAACAACCAATGAGTCTCTATTGACTCATTTATATTTCACCAGTGTGTCAATCATGAGCTGACGCATTTGCAAAATGCTTCGACTGACTCACATGGTCGTAAAAAATGAGTCAAGATCGACATAAGAGCATTTTAGAAGAAAAAAGTGAGTCAACTTGAAAGTGAGGCTGTATGCATGCGCGCGCATGCTTTCGTGACGTCATCCAAAATGCGCATTCTCGAGCCATATTTGAATTCCCGATCGACGACGCGACGTCGCCATCTTATATCTTGGATTCAGAAGAGTTTTGACTGCAGCTAGTGAAAAATTGGTACGCATAATTATTCATATGGTTTTAAACGATGATTTTTATGACTGGATTCGTGGGCTGAATCTTCTGATTATTATACAAATGATGCATGCGTTCATTTTACGATATCCGCACTCGAGTTGATGAGGCTGTGTGTAACTTAACTATAGATTCTCACTATGAACATGACAGACAATGAAAGCGGACAAAATATACAGTTCCTCAGGAAAACAAAGGAACATCCCTTCACTGCTATTATGTAAAAATGTGTAGAACAGGTGAATATGCATGTGACACCTGTTCTACACATTTTTACATAATAGCAGTGAAGGGCTGTCCCTTTGTCTACCTGAGGAACTGTATATTTTGTCCGCTTTCATTGTCTGTCATGTTCATAGTGTGTATCGCACGAAGCCGTGTCGAATGAAAACATGCATGATGTTGCATCATTGTTTTATACAACGAAACTCCTAGATCCTTGTTATTTGATGTAAAACGAATAGGCCATTTTCGTAATGTAACCAAATTTAATGCATACGTCTTTGTGAAGTGCCTCACTACAAATGATTTCATTCACCTGATAAGAATAATAGTATTTCAATAGACAGAATCCAAACTGCATACATTAGTTGTTGCCAGGTTGGACAAGCATTATGGCTTGACTTACCTAGCAACACTTAATATATGCAGTTGCATTCTGCCTATTGAAATACTATTATTCCTATCAGGTGAATGAAATACTTTGTATTGAGGCACTTCACAAACACTTATGCATTCAATTTGGTTACATTACGAAAATGGCCTATTAATTCAAGATTGTTTCGTGATAGTATGGGTGACAAATAAATCTCAAGTTAAGGCTTAATTTAGTGCGTACAAAGTAGATTTTTCAGATTCGGGTAGCGGGACCACCGATTACATCGCTAAAATGTGATATTTTAGGATATATTTTCCATTGCAAATGTGGACAGTGACTCTGGCATGGTATGGTATGTGTGTGATAGGCCTAGGGAGTAGGGGGGTCTATGTCATGATGCACCCACAACAAAAAGTGAGTCACCCTTACTCAAATTGATGAGTCACTGGTTTGTCCGTACAGCGAAACACTTGAAGGATCATGTGAGTCACTATGACTCGATACAAATGAGTCTTATTTATCTAAGACTCACTTGAAGTGAGTCTTAGAGACTCATTTGTATCGAGTCATAGTGACTCACATGATCCTTCAAGTGTTTCGCTGTACGGACAAACCAGTGACTCATCAATTTGAGTAAGGGTGACTCACTTTTTGTTGTGGGTGAAGGAAGAATTCTCAAGGAGAAGATCTATTGAAAAGAAGCTAGTACCCGTAGTCTTGATGCCAGACGAAACTTCCACCTGTCCTTGGTTCCTTCATGATCATCTTGGTGTGATAATGGTAAGCTTCTCCTCCAAGGAGCTGAACATGAGGAAAGGGAGAGAGTGAGAGTAAGAGAAAGAGAAAGAGAGAGAGAGAGAGGGAGAACGTGAGAAAGAGTGTAAGAGTGAGAACGGGATAAAGAAAAGAAGAAGAAGAAGAATAATGGAAGAGGGGCGAGAAGAGAATAGAGAGATGATGAATAGAGAGAGAGAGAGAGAGAGAGAGAGAGAGAAATATAGAGAGACGATGGGTCACGGAATTAGAGGGAGAGAAATTCTCGTTCATGAGTAGAAGCACGTTTACTGACAATGACATATTCTTTTTACCCTCTTGAGAGCACTTTTCTTGTGCTTGTTTGTTGTTTCACTACTGACAACGATTCAAAAGCTTTTCAATACTAATGTGTCGTGTCAATGACACAGAAAGACGATTTTATAGGTCTTCTAAATAAATTCGATTTGGCGGTTCTAAAGAATGTCCGTGGTTATTTCTATTACAAAAAAAAAGGGGGGGGGGGTCGCATAGCAGCACACAAACCATAAAACCAGTTAACGCCAAAAATTATGTTTACTGAAAATCGATAGGCGTTGTGGCGTGCGCCTATAATCCAGCTAACAATGGAAGTTACAAACTGATTCAGCCGAGGTTCGAAACTGATCGAGTCTTTCGGATGGTGACGTTAAAGGTCGGTCCCCAGACGTACGTAAATAATCATATCTGATGATTGATACACGTCTGTAAAAAACCCAATACACACATAGAATGTAATACCTTTTCAGAAACCCCGGCGACTTTTTGTGATCTTGCGATCATGCCTGTGATGTCGTTTCCCGGATGACTCCAGAGAACGATTCGGGTATTACGACCATGACCGTCGTTGATGGCGTAAGCGTGTTTCGTAATCCCCTCATCGTTGTCTAGTGCTTTCTGTAACTTTGTCAGCTCTGCTTTGTTCAGTAATGACCTGTAATTATGATGGTGAACATCAGATTAAAGTTTAAGTTTTCCTTCATAAAAGGTAACACTATCTTCTTTAAAGGCATTTGTGTACATCTCGTAGGCCTAATGTCTATGTATGCGTTCACGCGCATGCGACGTTGCGTCGACCCGTCTACTCACAAATGGCTGTCACATTAATCGATAGATTAGAACCTATGTCAACTTCATACACCTCTTAAAAGTACTATGTCCCATTTGCAGGCCAAAAAAATGAAAAAGTTAAATTCCAACTGCATTTTAAAGATAATACTAATTTAGAACTTCCCTAAAAAAGATGGGGCTTGAAAATGTCTTCAAGTGGGAAAGTCAAATCGACTTTAGGGCTATAGAGCCCAAAAGTAATAGTCTTGATTTTCAGACAATTGTACCGAATGGTCATACATTTTATGCTGCGCAAAGATTCAATCAGTTTAATCTTGGCCATCACAAGAAGTGGGTTATTGATGTAGACAAATGCTCATGTACCCTTTACAACTCTTTTTATGTATATAATTACCAAAGAAGAAAAAAAGCCAGTCAGTCACTCAATAGTGTCTGACAGTGAAGTCTAGCAAGTAAACGGGTTTCCTTGCATAATTTGAATATGAGGACACTGCTAACGTTTAAATTTCACAGATAGGACACACATGACATATTCATAATTCCTGCAAAGTTCTACAGAATTTGAGGTTGGCTGCAAAAGGGACATAGTACCTTTAACAGGGATAAGATTTGAAGCTGATACTTTGATTACAGAATAGCAGCGCGTAACTCCTACCATAGATTGAAGGCGAGATTCGTTTTGGTGATGCTCCCCTTTAGATCGATTTAGGACAGGGTTTAATTCAAATTAAAGAACTCGCATATGCAAGTTATATGTATTAAACGATAAAGATATACTGCCCTTTTTTTTGGTGACTTTTATTGAGAAAAAAAATCTAAAAGAGATCCCTTTTTTTTGTTAATGAATAGGTCACTGGTTATCATTGTTTTGCATAATACAGACACCCCGAAAATCGCTGTGATTATGAAGTTATTGCGGCTACTTGAAACTCACGCACACACGCCCCCACATGATCAACACTCACACGCCCACACGCAAACATAATATGCATTTGAAATTGAACTAGAAGTTTCTGTTGTAGAATATTATCGATAACGTTTGTTTTCTGGTGTACATTTGACCTATAGTGGTTACGTGCTGATCTTTATTCACACACGTATATGACACAGACATATAAATCAAGTCGAACTTTGACACAAGCTAGGTCCCTAAATTTATTTAAGCTACTGATTGCGGTTGTTAACTATTGTGTAAACAAGTTCATAGCTTTTAAAAATATAAGCAACGCCCCCAAAAGGCTAATAAAAACAAATATCTTCGAACTTCTCCTTGCTATTGTTATTGTTTTTATTGTTATTGCCTGTTAATTATATGTCTCTTTTTTTATCAATGAAATATGTTTTTTTTTCTCTCTCCTTCTTTACCTCTTCCCCCTTTGCTCTCTCTCTACCTCTCTTTTTCTCTCTCTAACTTTTGTATGGGGAGTGCTTAGCCTTTTTTCTTTCTCTATTTTGCTGGATATCTATTCCTGTCTGTTTCCTCTTCTCATACCCTTTACACGCCCCCTCTTTCTATCCCCCTCTCTCTTCATCGACAGACTCTCCCTTTCTTTCTATCACTCAACCATCTAGTAAGCTACATGTTGTTGTTATTTTGTCTTTTTATCTATCGTTCTCTTTCATTCTTATTCTTTGCCGTAAACACTTGTAATTCTTTTTTTTTAATATTTGTTTTGAATAGAAGTGTATCAAACATTCAGCTCATGGTTTATGTATCTGCAGACTTTAATACCAACCTGACAATGAAAAAGCCTTGATCGTTGTACCCTCTCAAAATCTCAGGGTCCGTGGCCAGGTCCTCAGAAAACTCAAAATCTAGGAGTCAGCAATTTAAAAATGAAGGTTAATCTCTCACTCTCACGTACGTTGTTAAATTTTAATGGAATTTACAATGCAGGCTTTATGGTTAAAGGATAGAAAGAATGGAGCAATTAATGCCTGAAAATAAATATCATGATCAATTTCAAATTATGTTAAAAATACAATAATAAAGTTTCAAGACACCTCTCTCGTGCAATTACATGTAGCGTGGTTTGTACCCATCTAAAGTCAGGTGCAGATTATTATGACTTGTCATATTGACTGAGAAAATATAAACTCTTATTCGGTTATAAATTAAGGCCTATATACACGTCTTGACAAATACTGAAAAACCTATTTGGCATGAAAACAAATTGCCGAATAATATAAACGTAAACCACGAGTAGCGATTTTATATAAATTGTAGTAAGTTAGAAGATTTTTACAACGGCAAACATGCATGTACAGGTACCTGTTTTGATCGCCATTGTTCTCCGTGTCACGTTTTTCTTCCACAAAAGTTACGCTGAAATCAAACACGTAACCGCACTTCTCGACGTCACAATAAATCACTGTCTTGTCACTTTGAAAAATGTATGATACAGGAAACTCGCGGACTAATAACAAAAGTTATACGTGTAGGATATGGCCGTTGAAAGAAAACATGTAGGGCTCTACGACTGTTTTTATCTGTATCAGATGGCCTATTTTTGATGACCTAGATATAGGTCAATAGGGAGGGAAGTTTTAGGTAACGTGATGGTAAACGAATGATGGCAATGGTCGCGTGTCTCATATGGAAGAATGTACTTTTGGGAGTTAAAGTTTTGGATGAAAGCGACAAAACGGTTTGAAGGGGACGTAATGTGTCGTCCCTTACAAAAAAAAAACCATGGTATACCATGGTACTACCATGGTTGTTATGGTATTACCATGGTATTACCATCATAACCATGGTACTACCATGGTAAGCATAATTCTACCATGGTACTACCATGGTACTACCATGGTACTGCCATACTACCATGGTACTACCATGGTACTACCGTACTTCCATGGTATAACCATAGTATTACCATCATAACCATGGTACTACCATGGTAAGCTTAATTCTACCATGGTACTATGGTACTACCATGGTACTGCCATACTACCATGGTACTACCATGGTACTACCGTACTTCCATGGTATAACCATGGTATTACCATAATAACCATGTTACTACCATGGTAAGCATGATTCTACCATGGAACTACCATGGTACTACCATGGTACTACCGTACTTCCATGGTACTACCATGGTACTTCCATAATAACCATGTACTACCATGGTTAACATGATTCTGTGTTTGGCACTAGTTTTAATTTGTTTGTCATTTGTTTTTGCTCTTTTTCAGTTTCCTTATAACTTATTGATATACTGAATCGTTTGCTCAAGGTAACTTTGGGCATGGTTTAAACACACGAAGAATAACAGAGTGTGTTATAGACCTACTCAAAGTTACCGCGTGCACACAATTCCACCGACCCACAAAATCTGTTTCAAAGAATGGACTTTAAATTTTGAAAACAAAAACAACAACAAATAATTAGCGGACGCATGAAACCAAATAAAAAAAACATAAGAATTAATAACAAAATAATAATTAAAATATTTCAGAATCATGAAGAAAAAACAAAACAATTATAATAATTGTTGTTCAAAAACATTTGAAAAGAATGGGGAAAAAAAAAAAAAAAAAAAAACTCAAGTAGGCCTATCATTAAAAACACAATTGTTATGAATACAAAAAATATTCAAACAAAAATATAAAAAATGTAGAAAGAAAAAAATATATTTAAAAAAATGATATCGCGTGTATCCAGTACAATTATATAATTTCATAGTCCTTATGTTTTCGAAGATTTTAGTTGAAATGAAAAACTGACAATTAAAAAATACATCTAGCAATCTGGCTTAAGTTGATTATTTTAAACAAATTCATTAATGTAGTTAAAACGTGTGCAATTATTATTAGGGGAAAACTCTTAACTTTCATTTGGCCATTTATCAATGGTGTGTAAATTAGAATTGTGCAACAGCTTGAAATATCATAACGAAGGTCTGCACTAGTGAAGACTATATACCTACAGGCCCCATATACATATACACATATATACACACATACACACACGTACACACAACCAATATCCTTTGGAACCGTTGTGCAACATAACCCCGCATTTTTTGAATGGCTATAGCTATGTGTACTGTGTACGTGTCAAAGGATCGCTGTACAAAGCTTGCATTGGGAATAGTGCACGCACAGGCTATATAGCTACTGTGTGCATTATAAATTCACAATGTAGCTTTGCCTAGACAGGAGCTAGACTGAATCTTGGTGTTTTCTCTGCAAAATAATGCTGAATACTGAGTTTTCCTGCTAATCTACAACAGTATGGGTAAGTTTAAGAATCATCTACCTTATTTACAATGTACTTAGATCTACTCGATGTCTAGATAGTTATTTATGACAGTGTTAACTGGGACTTAAAACACATTCCGACAGGATAAGACTGAACATGTATGATCCCATATGTGCAATGTACGTAACTTGATGTAGGATCTTGATGGGTTATGGGGCAGATATCATTCAAAGCAAAATTTGTCCATTTACATACACATTAACTCTGCTGTGATTATAGTATCATTGTTCGCAGGATTTAATGTTTTAGAACATAAATAGAATACTGCATAAAAACCCAGCATATTAACGAATTACGCTTAATCGATGTCATATCTGCGTCTGTGACTGTGTGATTTCATGTTGACAGTTGTTGATATTGAAACGGTTGGTATCATGCTCATTGTATGGATATGAATAGCAGTATGTACGAGGCATTGGGCGGGTCCAATGTTTCTTGGATTTGTTGTAACTGTGGTTTACCCAACGTCAGTACATCCTTTCTCTCTCAATGGTCCATAAATTTGTCAAACTCTTTCGCTAGTCTGGAAACACTGGATAGTGACAACGTGGCCCTAAGTCCACCTATCACTTCCTCATCACCTAAAGCTGCTACCGGCAAGTCAAAGAAATGCTCTAAAACTAAAAAAACTTCAAACAAAGGAAGGAATCCCACCAAACCTAAGTTCAGCAGACCTTTAAAGGTACTGGTAATCAATTTTGGTAGTATCAAGAACAAAGTTGCTGATCTCGCAGCTTGTCTGGAATTCAATAATCCAGATATAGTATTAGGATCTGAGACATGGCTAAACCCCTCGATCAGAAATGAAGAAATTTTTCCTAACAGATACACAGTCGTCAGGAAAGACAGAATAGACTCACATGGGGGTGTACTTGTTGCCTTTAAGAGCGACTTAGTTGGAACCCACAGAATGGACCTCGACACAGACTGCGAGGTTGTTTGGGTCCAGATTCAGCTGGTAGGATGTAAGTCATTACTGGTAGGTGCCTTTTACAGACCACCAGATAAAAGGGATCACCAGTATCTGAATGAGTTACAAACTTCCCTGTCTAGAATTAAAGGTAAACACAACGACAACATCTGGATTGGTGGTGACTTCAATCTAGGTGATATACAATGGGACTCCCAAAACGTACGTCCTAACCCACAGGTTACGAAAGTATGTCATCAAATGATTGACTTGGCAAACGATCATAACTTACAACAAATAGTCACTGATCCTACAAGACAATCAAACATACTCGATCTTTTCTTCACCAACAATCCTACCCTAGTCGAAAAATCTACCATTTTACCTGGGATAAGTGATCATGACGGAATTCCCATGCTTGTTATAAACACATCACCAAAAATCTCCAAAACTAAACCACGTCGTGTTTACCTGTATGCCAAAGCAGACAAAACAGGAATGAAAACAGAATTGAACAATTTTGGTGAGGAATTCTGTGCTTCAATATCAAACACTGAGTCTGTTGAGCATTTATGGAACGTCTTCAAGACTCGACTGAAGAACATTATGGATAATTTCATTCCTACTAAGGTTATTAGTAAACAGAACAAAACCCCTTGGATAACCCCAAAAATCAAGCGAATGCATAGACGCAAGCAACGGGCCTATAACAAGGCCAGAAATTCAGGAAACGATTGTGACTGGGAGAGTTTCAGAGAAATCCGAAAAGAGACCCATAAGTTGACAAGATCTGCTTACAGAAAACACATTAGAGATTTTTGTTTGGAATCAAAAAAACAGTTCTGGTCTTTCGTCAAAAGCCTCAGGAAGGACTCCTCTGGAGTACCCGCCTTAAAAGAAAAGGGTGTCCTCACATCAGATGATAAGCAGAAAGCTGAGATACTCAATGAATATTTCAGTTCAGTCTTCACTACAGAAAACCTACAAACCATTCCTAACCTTCCTCAATCTAATATCCTTGGTATAAATAATATAATCATTCATACTCCAGGGATCGAGAAACTTTTGAAGAACTTAGATCCGAAAAAAGCTTCCGGGGTCGACGAGATCTCCCCCCGTATACTAAAAGAGTTTTCTCAAGAATTGGCACCACTTCTTTCCAAAATCTTCCAAGCATCTCTTGACACAGGCATTTTACCTGAAGACTGGCGCAAAGCCAATATCACACCTATTCACAAAAAGGGTGATAGAACTAAACCAGAAAACTACAGACCAATATCCCTCACCTCTGTTTGCTGTAAACTATTAGAACATGTTGTACACTCTCACATAATGAACCATCTTGGGTCGTACAACGTTCTCAGTAAATACCAACACGGATTTAGGAAAGGTCATTCATGTGAATCGCAGCTAATCCAAACCATGCACGACCTTACCCTTTCTCTCGACAAACGGACCCAGACTGACATGATCGTTACTGACTTTTCTAAAGCGTTCGACACTGTGCCCCATCATCGTCTCATCCTTAAACTTAATCAGTACGGTATCAATGGGAAAACCAACAGGTGGATCTCATCTTTCTTACAAGACAGGCACCAACGGGTAGTATTGGGGGGAGAACATTCACAGTGGGTTAGGGTTAAGTCGGGCGTTCCTCAAGGGACAGTGCTCGGACCTTTACTCTTTCTAATCTACGTTAACGACATACCAGACGAGTTATCCACGACTGTACGACTATACGCTGACGACTGTATCTTATACTCTGGCATCAAAACTCAACTTGACGCTACCAGACTACAGGACGACCTTGACAGACTTTCCGCATGGGTGGATAAGTGGCAAATGCAACTAAACCCCCAAAAATGTCATGTTCTTAGATTTAACGCTTCTAGATCCCCTGTAATAACCAAGTACTCCATTGGAGGTACCGTATTACAGGAAACCCCCTCTCACTCGTACCTTGGGGTAGAGATCTCCAATGATCTAAAGTGGGATAAACAAATTTCTAACATAACATCATCTGCAAATAAGGTCAACGGATTCATCCGTAGAAACCTTATATCATGTACTAAACAAACTAAATCCTTAGCTTACACAACCCTAGTCCGTCCAATTGTAGAATATAGTTCTAGTGTCTGGGACCCATATACCAAAGAACATATGCAGGAAATAGGCAAGGTTCAAAGAAGGGCAGCCAGAATGGTATGCAATGACTACAGGCAAACTACCAGCGCGACAAAACTAATGGTGGGGTTAGGATGGGACTTGCTTTCTATTCGAAGGAAAGTTTCGAGGGTCTGTATATTGCACAAAGCCTTGGGGGGGGCACTTGGCCCTGCCGGTGTCGGACTACCTGCGTCCAGCTACACGAGCCACCAGACGTACCTCAGGAAACTCCTTCATCCAATACTCCACCCGCACCAATTGTTTTAAACACTCCTACATTCCACGTACCATCAAGGACTGGAACTCACTACCCTCCGACATCCAAAGGACCACGAACATTGACACCTTCAAACTCCAAGCAACCAACTTTTTCCGCAACCAAGACTCAAGCAATAAGAACTAAACAAGCACAGTGCGCACCCCCTCATCCTCCTCGCTTGGTTCCTTACGGAACGTTGAGGAGTATACCAGAAGAAGAAGAAGTTTTTGTTATAGACTCTAATTCAAAATTGTCTTTTTTAAATTACAGATAGATCTATAGACGCAACATGACAAATGAGTAGTTTCCATATCGACCTCGTTCTTTATCATCATCTTCACCAATACATCAACACCACCATCACCATGTCTTTGACGTCGACCTCCGTTTTTGCGTTTGAACTTTGAAGATTGTTGCGAACTCTAATAATGAATTGGATATTGGCATTATCGATGTTTGTTCTATCTTTGAACACTGTCGCATCGAACTTTGATTAAAGGTAAGAACCTCCTTTTTACCTTCTTCGATTTGCGTTTCGTCGTTTGCAGGTCTGATCCTGACTCCGACTAATGATGACCTAACTTATCGTTCTGTCTTCAATCACCCTCGACGTCAAACTCTATACCGCGTTTCACAATCGCCGAACACGGACTCCGCAAACGATTGACATCGCCGACTCTCGACTTTCGTTCATCATTCATTTTTTAACTGTACTATGATCACCGACATATCATCTACGATCTGCCAAGAAGGCCTAGTCACCAATTGTTTCTTCAAATTTCGTCTTTCGACTGAATTCGAGTACGACATCGTCAACGAATCTCGCACCTCCGCTGGAAGGACAGTTTGTATAATATTTGAATATGAGCGGCAGTCTTTCGCTATAGAAATAGACTAACCACTTTATAATATTGTTGTGTGCTGAAAATGTTTAGTGTCATGTATAATGATGTAACAAGCGGCAGTCTTCGCTATAGAAATAGACTTCAGTTTTCGACTGTAAATTGTTTTATATATTTTCCGCGAGCTAGATTTTAGCTCGTTTGAATAAACGTTTTTTTTTAAAGTAAACATATTGTTTCCATTGTTTGATGTTTGATACGTCATATGATCATTCAACAATAATGATCAACATGATTGTGATGTCTTTTGTTAACAGATCGTGTTTGCGAGATAAGCGGCTGAATGGATAATTGAGTTGAAAGTGGACATGCCAGCTCCTGTCATTTTTGCGTCTACTTTGCAGACCACTAGCATGCTATTTCAAAATTAAATAAACAAGGGCTGGCAAATATTATGAGGAATACTGTGGTGAAAGTGCTTTAATTATGTAGTAGATTTGTAAATGATACCATGGTACTGGACCACAATAATACCGTGGTATACCATGGTACTGTACCACGGTAGTATACCACGGTACTGTACCACGGTAGTATACCACGGTACTGTACCACGGTACTGGACCACAATAATACCGTGGTATACCATGGTATTATTGTGGTACAGTACCGTGGTATACTACCGTGGTACAGTACCATGGTATACCACGGTATAATTGTGGTCCAGTACCATGGTACAGTACCGTGGTATACTACCGTGGTACAGTACCATGGTATACCACGGTATAATGTGGTCCAGTACCATGGTACAGTACCGTGGTAGTATACTCGGCGGAACTATACCGTGGTACTACCATGGTACTACCGTAATAATTGTCATGGTACTACCATGGTAGTACCATGGTTATGTACCGTGGCCAATATACCGTGTACCATGGTACAGTACCATACCATGGCACTACCATGGTACTACCATGGTACTATCATGTTTTTTTTTTGTAAGGGGTGTAAGGGAAAATATATCCTTATACTTTATTTAACCTTAATAAGGCCGGGGGTCCATTATGCCCCCCCCCCCCCCTCCACGATTTTTCTGATTGTTCGGGAACGCATATGGATGGCGCGCCGCTCGCTGAGTTTTTTTTGTTGAGTATTGCGCATCTTTAAAAAAAAAAAAATGAAAATCGGGCCTACAATTACAAGGTCACGTGACCTTTTGTCTTTTCGTGATTTGTGTACAAAACATATGGAAATTTTTTTCCTAAAAATAGATCAAACATTGGTTATTGGGTCTTGTTTGAAGTTAAGGTGGTTGTTTTGGGGTCAAATTAGTTGAATTGTGGTAAGAAATTAAATAAAACAACAAAAACTAAAAAATACATAAGTTTAAAAAACAATTACTTTTACATAAGAAATTATCAAAACAAGAGATAACAAAAGGAATAAGCTGGCTCTTCCAAACGTGTTTGTTGTATTATTATTCCAAATTGTCTAATGAATATATGTAGTGAAAAAGAATGCTTAAATATGAATAATATATGATTTATGGGTAAAAATGTGATTTTATGACCTTATTTGCATAAATTACGATAAATATGCAAATGAATGAATTTTTCAAAAAATTGAAATTATCATATTGTTCTATACACTTCACTTGACAGGCGTGCAATTTTTCGCGGAGATCGGCCGTTTCACGGCCGAGATCTTAAGAGGGGGGGGGGGGGGGGGGGCCATAATGCCCCCCCCCCCCCCGGCCGTACTAAGACATCAAATAACCCGGCCTTATTAGGGTTAATCAAGGATTGTTTACTTTTATCATCTTCTTTCTATTTCGGTTAACATGGTAAGATATTCGTGTTTAATGTAAATTATTCTCTAATAGACCCGTCATCTGTTATTTAAGTCGAAGTACATAGATAGGCAAGCCTTAATGCATGCGGGCAATGTCGAACAAGAATTGATAGCGGAAATAATTGGGTTAATAACACAAACAATAGGGATGAGTAAATAAATCATCATGATCAGATGACGACGAGAGCAAAGTCCGCTCAATCGCTGTTACAAAGTGAACTTTGATATTGATGATTTAAAACTCTTTAAATACATACATCTATAAACAACTTTAAAAGTGAAATAAAATATTTATGGAACCGAAGACGTGTTCGTTTATCAACAAATAAATAGATTTAATGTTTTTAACATACTGTAGCTTAAACCTTTTTATAGTTCATGTAATTCATTGTGTATTTCGGGTTAGACCCCCCTATCTGCCAATTTCTTGACACCCAACTATTTATTTCCTTTGTCAGTATCACCTTTTTCGTAAATAAGAGGAGCGTTGCGTCAATTGCCACGTTTATAAAAAAGCCCGATTTAGTTGCTCTCTCTTTCAGGTAAAATTTGATGTGTCACATTCACATCATACTTTTACTTCTAATTGCCAGTCGATCTAATTCCATTATGAGTCATACACACACACGTAGCTGCGACCATGAAATATCATAGCAAATCGGTCGATTGTAGTCAAGAAACATTGTTTTAAAGCTAAAGTAATATCAGTCTTGAGAGGAGCTATACAACATAAAGAATTTATTATTCACATTTTCATCACTTTAGACTCGATTTCAACCGCGACGATCATTGAATATTGTGAAATCGCATATGCTTTCAATATGTTCATTAAAACCAAATTCATGACCCCATACCAAAACTTTGTATTACCTTTAATCCGAGTCTCTATGGGATGTTATTCCCCATTTCCCCTATGCACCCCTCCCCCGCTCTCTCCCTCTTTCTATTATGTTCCCCCTCTCTCTATATTCCGTCCGTTTGCATTTCCCCTATATGTATCCTCTACCTCTCTATCTATTTCACATTTCCCTCATGTTCCCTCTCTGTCGCCCTTTCTCTCCACCCCCCCCCCCCATCTCTCTCTCTTTCTGTCCCTTCCTTCACCATTTCATCTATTCCTCCTTTTCTCTTTATCACTTCTGTTTTCCATTCCCCCTAAATGTCCCCCCCTCTCCCTATCTCTTCCATCCCACTTTTTCCTGAATCATGTCTCTCTATTTCTCACTCTCTTCCAATAAGTCGCTTCCCCTATCTCCATCTCTCTCTCTCCGTCCAAACCTTCTCCTGACTCTCCTTGCTTTCTATTTCTCTTGCCCTCTTGCCTTTCGTTCATTTGTAATTCATACATTCTTATTCTCCATTTTACATTCAAATTCAAAACAGGTTAAAAACTAACCACGCATAAAATAGCATTGCTCATGAAAATTGATTTTTATAGTCATGATTTCTTAAATCAACTTTACATACAGTGTGTCCCGAAAAAAACTATACACTTTTGAAATGGCTGCCGAATAACAAATATATGATTCTAGGGGAAAAGTTTTATATGTATGGAAAGCTCATATACTCAACTTTCATATGACACCAAAAAGTTTGAACATAATTCATGCTTGGGTGAGCACTGCTCACTTTTGTAAAGGGTATGAAAATTAGGTTGCGCAGGAATTAGCCTTCCAATTTGTGAGAGGTAAATCCTTTGGAGCTTACAACATTGAGGATGATATGATACATTCATGATTTGCTGAGTGAATTTCATGGTTTATTAAACCAAACTTTTATGCACGGAACAGGAATTACATTTTTTATTGTAGCATTGTAACTTTCCCTGGTAGACTCAGTGGTGTGTTCATGAGAGTCAGGATGGGGTGATGGTACATGTTGGAATTTCCATGTTACAAACTTTTATTTTTTTACATTTGTGACTTTGAATAAAAACCTTCTCCCACATTTCAGTTACCATTTACCTGAAGAATAAGTAGCCGACATCTTGGACATTCCTTTTTTCAACAAACCGTATTTGAATATTCAATTTACATTATCCCTACCTGGGTATTGAGTAAATCAATGAGATGTTCAACTAATCTTACAATAATTTAAATGTGGGGTGAAGGTTTTTATTCAAAGTCACAGATGTAAGAGAATAACAGTTTGTAACATGGAAATTACAACATGTACCATCACCCCATCCTGACTCCCATGAACACACCACTGAGTCTACCAGGGAAGTTACAGTGCTACAATAAAAAATGCAATTCCTGTTCACTCATGCATAAAATGTTAATCCCATAAACCAAACATTTCACTCAGCAAACCCAAACTCATCACAACTGATCATAAATTGGTCATATCATCCTCAATTCCGTAAGCTCCAAAGGATTTACCTCTCACAAATTGGAAGGCTAATTCCTGCGCAACCTAATTTTCATACCCTTTACAAAAGTGAGCAGTGCTCACCCGAGCATGAATTATTTTCGCAACTTTTGGTGTCATATAAAAGTTGAGTATATGAGCTTTCCATACATATATAACTTTTCCCCCTAGAATCATATATTTGTTATTCAGCAGCCATTTCAAAAGTGTATAGTTTTTTTCGGGACACACTGTATAAGACACATTACTTAATGCATCCTAATACATCTACAACACATATAACTTGATATTTTATATGCAAGGCACAAATTTTTAATGTGATACTTATGTAACAAATAGAATTGCAATATTATGTTACAATACTGTTGATGATGCTCAGTACATATCAAAACTGAAATAGAATACTGCCTAACTTTCTCTGTAATCTTAAAAATATTTGGTATCTTTCGCTGAAACTTGAGCAGTTTATCTTCCCTGAATTCACACACTTTCATTTCTAACATTTAACATAATCAAATACAAATAGTTTGAAAATTTATCTGCCTAAAATTCACACACTGAATTCATTTTGTATTTTACCATAGTCATTCTTTTCCAAAAACATTAGGCAAAGTACATGTAACATATTTCCAATCTAACATCCCGGTTTGAATTATCATCAAAGAAACATAACTAACATGAACAAATCAAAAGAAATGAATAAAAAAGACTGTTGCTGTAATGTATTTCAACTAAGAATGCAAATCAAACGCATATTGATGGAGAAAATTTGCTTCATTCTACCTATCTACATCGACTAAGCTAAGTTCTAGCTTAACTCTTATCCTGCCACAGGGCTAATCCCCCCAGTGCCAGATTTATAACGAGATAATCGGATTAACGCAAAGTACTAACAATAGCGCATGCAAAACACTACAAATGCGTGCTAGCATGCGAGAAGCAGAGTAACAATAGCGTGCATGCAGCCTCATGGCAGGCTATGAGTTAACAGACTTCTAGTGCTACCTAAACAATTGACTACATCCTTGCTACTAAATACAGGGAATCTATTTCTATTTTTTTTCTTTTTTCAATAATATCTAAAGCTTGAATATTCAACATGATGAAGACAAGTCTAGGGTTACGCACAGATGACTCAAGGAAGAATTGTAAGAAAAAAGGTAAGATCTAAATGGACGCATCACACTTTTAGTGCTTTGCATATAGATTGAAATTAAAGTAGAAACTGATTTAGGGTTGTACAACAATTGCTCCATGATATTTTCCTACACTAACCAAATTCTTAATTTCAATCCCTGACTGAACCCTAACCCTTACCTGATTGCAACCCTAAGGCTAACGCTATACCTTTTACAAAATAAAGCCCATAGCAATTGTCACTGGATCACATGATGGAGCAACCCATATGGTACGGATGAAGGTGAGGCCCTTCTAGTATAGCCAGCTCACTATCTATCATTATGCACATACTGATAAATTCATTTATTAACATCCTTGAAACATAGATCTTCCTTTACAAAACAATGAGATTGTATCTTTCAAAGTGGGTTCAAGTTACCATTTCGGAATGCTATTGCCAAGATCTTTCCATCCTACTATAACAAGCCTGTAGTCTATTTCTTCTTTAGCATGGAGGTGATTTTCCTGACTTTTTTACCATTGTTGTCCTGTTTGGATGGTTCAGCTGGTCTCTTTTCTGCATAGATTGAAAAATAAGCGGTTTACAGAGTGATTAAAAGAGTGTGTGTCACAGAGAGATAGAGGGAGAAATACCAATGAAGACAGAGTTAGAGAGAGAGAGAAAGAGAGAGAGAGAGAAAGAGAGATAGAAAGAGAGAGAGAGAGAGAAAAAAATAGAAATAAAGCCAGAGAGATAAAGATAAAGAGAGAAATAGAAATAAAGACAGAGAGACAGAGGCAAAGAGGAGGGGGAGGTTAAAGGGGAAGTGTGAGACAGAGATTGAAATAATGTACAGAGTTATACAGAGAAACAACATATGGAAATAAAGCGAGAGATGAGAAAGAGGCAGATATTTTTTTGCAGAGTTGAGAAGCATAGAGAAAGACAAAAATAGTAAAATGCAGAGGGAGAGACATTGGAAAAGAAGTAGAGAGAAAGTATGTGTTTGTGTGAGTGAGATAGAGAGATAAGACACAGAGGGTTAGATAAAAAACAAGGAACATGGATGGCAAAGAGAGATACAGGAATATAAAAACAGAAAATAAAGAGAGACATGAAAAAGTAAACAACAAAACAAACAGAGATAACAGAACTATCCTTTCAAGCAAAGGCAACAGAGCAATAAAACTTTCTTAAAGTTAGATGAGTCCGAAAATCCTTAACTTCTCTCTCAAAATTATAAGACTTACTCAAACAATGAGTTTAAAAGCATCATTCATGACTCTAACAGAGGTTTCGGTAATGTAAAATGAAGAATCGTAATCAATTCCAGTGCTGGGGGTAATACTTCAATCTACTACTAATAATACAGTAATTCGTTTGGTTAGTTGCATTGTTAAAGTGAATGTTCTTATCAATATATACAAGAGGTACTTGGCCGCATTGATAAAAACTAGTAAAAGCCTAGTAATTTCTTTTTTGAACCTTGTACTTCCATCCAACCAAGCAATTGCTTGCAGGGAGAAGCAACAATTTGTTTTCTTGTTAGCAATTGCTACCACTGACTAGCAATAGCTTACATTTCTTCTCAAATGTTTACTTTTTTTTAAAGAAAAGTTTTTGTTTTGCATGAAGAATGAAGAATATGTATTCATCTTCAAGCAATCGCTTGGTGTTTTTGCAAGTCTCTCTCTAAAGAATCTGAGCTTTTCCTCACATGCAGTTTGTCAGTTGTTATTTTGGTATCTAGAGCTGCTCTCACTTTAGTTTGATAACTCCTACCAAGCTGATATTCCACTTCATTTATAGAATTAATAAATGCAAATTTAATCTACTCTAAACCAGTTTTTACTCACACATTACATTGGTCGATCAAATCACTCTCTACAGCCCAGCTGGAAAGTGAGTGGGGAGAACAGTTCTTTATCATACTTATTAGCTTGGTGCATAACCCTCTTTTCATTATTTCTCGCATGGCAGCTTGAGCTCATGTTGGAGCGTATAGTCGTAATGGAAAGTTTCAAACGGTACCCGGTACCTGCCAACCTGCATGCCTGACATAGCAAGTATCCTAGAAATGTTTTGCTTTGAACAATTAGGTTTGCCTGAGCTATTGCTTACAGGCAAAGCAAAAGGTCAGCTCAGGCTTTTACTAGGTGACTTTTGCTTCCAAGCAAATACTAGTCTTTATAGATACGCCCCAATATCTGTGCAACGATAGAGATCTCTTACCTGCTTTCTTGCCTGGCTGGCAAGCTCTAGCATCTTTCATCCTTCCAATGTTCCTCTTGGAGACGATGCTATGGTCGACGATTGGTCGAGGGTAGTCCCTCCCGATGATACAGCCTGCAGCTTCCTGCACGCTACGTGGTGCGGTCCAGGGCTCGTAGATATACTCAGCGGGCAATTTCTTCAATACAGGAATGTACTTCCTGCAACATTATAACAGTTAAAGTTCCATTAAAAGAATTTGAACAAAACAGATACCTCCCAAGTTTTCGGATCTTTAATTCACTAGAAATAAACTTTTCAAACAATACTTTGAAAGTAACAGGAATAAAGACATGTCTCCTAATCACAGAAGTAACAGAATATTTTATCTGATTTTATTTGGTTTGACTAAAGCTCAAATATGGTGCTGTCAAGATGTTCTAAAGTCAGATAAACTCTGTGGCAAATGGCGAAGTTGGCATGTAAATTCATGTTTAAGTACTTGTATGTTTTGCGTACTTATAGACCTACTTCTAAATGTAGAAATATGTCAGTCTAGTGGAAAAGTCACATGACTGTAGATCTATTGGTACAAGGTTCATATCCCGACTGTAACACTGACTTCCTTTGGCAGAATTGATTTACATTTGACACTCTTGACCAAGAAGAAAACAGGTACCCAGCAGGAAGAAATGTTTGTGAAAGCAGTGAAAAAAATACACAGGGGCTCGGGGCGAATGAGCCCCCGAAATGCCCAAAAGAGCCCCCGAAAGTCATAAAAGAGCCCCCGAAAATTTGCATAGAGTACAATGCAAAACAGAGTAAAGAGTGTTGTTTTCAAGCAAGCAAGCTTGAAAAGTAGCCCCCAAAATGTTTGAAGTATTTTTTTCCCTGCGTGAAAGCTATAGCAGGAGCTAAGGACATGGACATTCTATGAATGCTTCAGCTCCTCATAAGGATAGCTTGGCTATGGCCTAGCTGAGTAGTCTCTTATTGAACCTTGGCATAGTAACAGATGATTCTATGCAATGTTCACTCATTCATTTATGTGTGTTTTTCTCTTTACAGGGCGGCATTGTCTGTTACAACAATGCTTCCCACAGCGGCCCTGTTAGTCTAGAATAAATATGTTTACAATATATTAAAGATTGAAATTAGTGTTCTTTTTTTTTGCTTTCTGATATTATTCCATAATAGCATAAAAAGAATATAAAAGGTCACAAATTATTTCCATCTTTCTCTGAACTCCACCTTCTCTGTAATGGGCCATGAGGGGGCATTGAAGGTCTGGTTTATTGCCGTTTGGTCTACACCCAATCCATCTACTATCAACATGGTCATTTTGTCTATTTATTAATTAGTCTGATCATCAGTTGATGACCATTTGGGCTAATAGCCATTTGGACTTGTCTCCAATAAGTCTACTTCCCATTTGGTCCATTGTTCAATTAGTCTAATAAACTAGTTAGTCTAATTCCCAGTTTGACTAATGCTTATTTTGTCAACTAACCATTGGGTCTAATAGGCATTTGATGATTACCATTATTTATGATTGGACAAAATGGTTATCAGACCATAGGGATAGTAGACGGGTTGGGTGTAGACCATATGGGAATAGACTGATTGGGTAGTAGACGAATTAGTCCTAGACCAAACTGAAATTCACTGAAGGTCCTACCTGATGTACTCTCCAGTCTTATCTGTCTTTTTGCCAAAGACGACGGGGCTGTAGACCCGGTAGTATTGGTGGAAGAAGGCACTAGAAGACAACCACATCCAGTTAGCAGCATTCAGGCTGTAATCTGCATCCAATAACCACTCATCAAACACCTAGATGGAGAGATACAAATAAAGAGAGGGGGAGGAAATAATAACAATAATAACTACAACAACAAGAACAAGAACAATAATAATAATTATAATAACATTTTCATGATATAGTGCTCTCGCACAATTTGTTTCATAGCGCTTTACGGGGAGAAAGAGAAAGAGAGAGAGAGAGAGAGAGAGAGAGAGAGAGAGAGGGAGATGTCAGGACGAAGATAAAGTAAGAGACATAGACAAAATCAAAGCGTAGTAAAAGTGTGACAAATTTGGGGGAGAGACAGTAATAGGTAGAGCTCTTCAAACATCTGTTTACCTCTTTTAAAGCTTATCTGTACTAGTTTATAGGAGGGATTAGACCACCCCGCAAGGTCACTGGACAGGTGGTTATCTCATCAACTCAGCTCTCAATTAACATAAGAAAAAGAGGATCATGGGGGACCAATGGTCACCGATTAGGCATTTTTTTCTATATAGAGGGAGCGAGTACCTACAAGTAGGACAGTGTGGCTTTAACTCTTAAGATAATTGTGAGAAGAATAACACATTCACAGACAGTGGTAAAATATTGCGTCGAAGTGCTACCTTGTCTTGGCATTCAGATATTAATTTGTATACAACTGAAGACAATTTCGAACTATATCTTTTGCGAACTGTAATGTATTTATGATGAATGAAAAATACCTACAGAAATATATCAATCACATCATAACCTCTCATGAAACTTGAACTTTTATCGATAGACAGATTTAGATAGATGCATAGATTTAAGACATTGTGCTGCCTAATAAACTCCAATGAGTGGCTATTTCAGGAACTACTAAGTTAAAGACACATTCATCCGACAACTGACCTCTTGACCCTTGACCCAGCTCTGCCAAAGGTCACCCCTGGTGAGGAAACATGCAGCAGAATGTCTGGCAAGGTGATGGATCCAGCCTTCAGTCTTTAGTTGGGTCATGATGGCATCAATGTAGGGGTAACCGGTGCGCCCCTTGAGGAGTCAGAACAGGTACAAAAACCACAGTTATGTCACTATGGAACAATGCCAAGACTCAGCGTTTGATTGTACATGTATCTCAAATATTTGGTTGCCAGAAATGGTATATGAACAACAAGTTTGCCATCTCCCATTCATATATTGGCAGTCAGAGCACCAAGCAGGATAATTTGCGCGCATTTATTCAGCTGGTATTGATGGCCGTGCAGGTTACCAATACGTAATGAGTCTTGCAAGGGTCTGGTTATTAGCTTTTTCTACAATTTGATTAATTTTCCATCCATGAAGTTGGTATCACTGGAAAGAAGAAAAAACAAGGATTTGATATATATAATATTCAGAGTCTTATACTCAAATTGCAGTAAGGAGAATGGCCCTCACAAATTGCCCAGCAATGGAATTGGAGAGAGCTGAACTAAATTGCATTTGATTCAATCAATGTCAGAGTAAATGCAAGAAAAATTAAGCTCAAAGTGAGAGAGAAATTACAATTTAAATGAGAATTTTAATTCCATTTCCACTCCAAAAGCAGAAAATAGGCTTTCAAATGAAATCCACTCAGGTACCTCTTTCCAGGCAGCCAAGAATTCTGGATTCTCATCCCAAGGGACCTGAATACAGATTGGGTTCTCCTCCATCTGGTGGAAATTGGGTGTTCCCGCGGCAACGGTGTAAAAGAACTCTCTCCAAATCAGCTGGCCCATGAGTGAGACAGGAGGCTTGGTGCAGTTGGTCTGTCATATGACGGCAAAGAACAACAAAGAGTCAATGAAATGTCATTACACATTAATGAGATTGCATGCTTTCATCAAAGTGGCCTCGGACCATAAAATACTTGTATACATCAAATAAAATTTCTTTGTTTTCTACAACATATGCTCCTGCAGTCAATTTCCTCCACTAACCAACGTTCTTGAACTCTAACCTAATGGAAAACTCAATTGCAACCCTAACCCTATACTTTTGATGAATTAAGACCTGGAGCAATAGACCAGTTGACTACATATGTATTTCAACATATTCAAATTTATGCATACTTTAAAAAACCCTGACAACCTGAAAACTTATGCAACCTAGCTAGAAGTAATATGTAGACTGGATTCCAAGTATTGTAGTTCATTCATTAATAACAGGTTAATAGAATAACTTGTCGCTAGGCCCCCGGGAAAGAAACACTCATAAATTTATGTTAGTAAACCTGTCTATAGTATTGTCACTGGAACCAGAGTGACCAATGCTATCATAACATTCTCATTTAAACCCATATAAAGACAAGTTTTCACATTTAACATCCCGTTTCATAACTTACGTCATTTCAGTTGCTCATTCAAGACTCTTCTACATTATGCTGACACCACTAATAACATCCTTTGATAGATTATACAAGACAAATTTTGTTGTTGTTGTTGTCAACAATCCAATTTATTGGGTTCAAAACGGAGATGCCAAGAATAAAAATCAAAACTACATGGCAAGCTCTGTCTTCAATTTTAGTTCAATTCTTGTGTATGTTTATTATCTTAAATATGATTGGCTGATGGCATCTGCCATAAATTAAGGAAATTATAAGGTCAGCTTTTCCTCTGCTACCCATCAAAAGGGCTAGAGTTAAACCGGGATGTTTGGTTTGACAAGCAGATGCAGTGTAACTCACTTCATAAGTATTAACAAAAAAGGGAGTTTCTTAAAATCATTTGATGAACTTTTTTCTCTTACCTGTTGTGCATAAACCTCTTTGATTGCATAGTAGAACTTCCTGGGTGAAAGACAGCCCCATTTGAGATAAGGACTAAGAACTGTGGTGCTGGGTTCTAGGGAGTTTGGACTGGTCTTTGGCTTCTCAAATCCGCATACCCAGGACTGTAAGAAAAGAATTATTATTGAAGTATCCCTTGGTTATGGTTTGATAAACATCAATAAAATATAAGAATTCTGGTGTCATAGTAAATGAGATTGGGACTAAAAACTGTGTTCCTAGATTCTAAAAGAGTTAGGACTGGTTCGAGGATTCTCAAATCTGCATATCAATGACTGCAGTAAAAAAGAAGAGCATCGATCATCATCAGGGCTTTTACAAGTGTATGTTAAACACAACAGGTATTTTCATGATTCGAGAATACTGGTTGTCTTTTACATGCTCTTGCACAAGAGATAATTATCCCTAGATTAGAGTAATGGTATTGTCGATAGACCAGTTCACGGTTAGCACATTACTGCAATGACCCCGAATACCCACACAGGGGGTGCCCATCCCTCCTAAAAAGCAAAAAAAAAAAAAAAAGGGCTCACTACCCCCCCCCCCCCCCCCCCCCCCCCCACTGAGCAACTGTTCTGCCGGCCTGATTTTCAAATTTCCGGGAGCAAAAAAAAAAAAATTGGGCCCCCTCCCCTGAGAAATCCTGGATCCGCGCCTGACATGACGGGCCAGGTTTCCTCAATTCTCCCTACCGCTTAAAGCTGTAAATAAGCCAACGTAAGTGGCGCTCTATTTCTACTAGCGAATTTGCCTAGACTTTGTAGTGAACTTCTGGTAAAAACAGGCCACACAATATCAGACTCGCACTTCACTGTCAATAGGAATACAAATGATAAAATCTAGTTTTGCCTAAATCTCATACAATGTAAATTCATTAAAAATGTAGACTTCATATATGTGACCCTGCTGTATATTATGGGAAATTTGTTAAAATTACTGGCAATAGCGCACAATCATGGCTTGGGAAAAGAAGCCTGTCGCGCTGTGCCAAGTCCTTCTGAGAGAATTTCTACAAGTGTTGGGGTTTGTAAATGCTGGTAAATTAGTCAATATGCCTACTGCTTGTGCATTTTTCAGAATTTGCAACTATCGAGCAAGATTAAGAACTGCAGATGATTAATTATTAGCATATCGTAGTACTGGTATAGCAGAATATGTGTTAGTGTGTCTACAAAATTGCTGAAGTATCGGAAGTGCATTGCATTATGAAAATGTATATTGCTATATGCGGTAGCGAGAATTAGGACCAAGGATAAACAAATTGTTGGGTGCCTGCAAGAAGGCTGTAACAGCTATGTATTGTCTATGGCAGTAATAGTCTTCCTATAGGCAAGTGATGAAATATCTGCTGAGAATGAGAAAGTGTGAAACCTGTCTATAAAGATCGCTCAAGGGAAGCAAGAAAAGTGGTCTTTATAGACAGGTAGTCATTATGTACAGGTTCCTTCAGTACAGAAACCATATTCAAGGGAAACAAAACATGTGGCCTTTATAGACAGGTGGTTGCTAAAGCAGATTTGACTGTACCTTCCTTGCAAGATGTAAATCCATGCGCTGGAGTCCCTCCGTCTCCCCTCCAGGATAGAGACGAGGTCCAAGACCTTCAAGATCCAGGCCTAGATCCTCCAGACTAGGCACTCCATACTCATTGTCATGGTCTGGCTTGACAGGCGTTGCTACACCTGGCAGGTCAAATCATCACAGACACATCTAAACTATTTAATTTGTTTTGCGTGCTACATTGCAAATTCCACAGACCAATTTAAGAGATTCATAAAAAAATATGTCTTCCTGGAATAGTTTAAATCCCTTGTCATTCCTTTCAATTCATAGTATTTTCATACTTAAAGATAAAGACCAGTTATGGTCATGCGATTGCATTGTGAAAGAAACGTTGTGGAATCGATCAGAAAAGGTTGATCATCTAGCATACGTATTGGTGTGTACTGCAAGGTTCTGGAATCATCAAAATGATAAGAAATTTGGCCCAGTCTTCGTAAAGTTACAAGCACTGTACACAGACAGATGTATATGGGACTAAGCACACGTGCGCGACATGTGCGTGTATCTCTCACAGTCCAATAGATAAACTAATTTACCATATATATCAATTAGTAGGCGGTTTCCCGGCAAATTTTGTATCATGTATTAGTCAAAACATATTCTTTCACAAGATTGGTAATAAAGAGCTTCGATTTCATTTTTTGAAATTGGGGCGTTTCCAATACTGGTCTTTACCCATACCTGCCAACCTGAGACAAGAGAAATTAGGAGTAAATTTTTCTGGATGGACTACGAGGTCGTGAACCACCGAAGGATTGGGGTAGTAGCCCGTAGATTGGGGGGGGGGGGGGGGGGGGGGTACACAGGACTTTAGGGTCTATTTTTTTTTCTCTCCATTTTAATGGTGCAAATGGGCCTTTTCCTTCAACCTTTTCGCCCCACACATAAACAATTTTTGTATTCTTTCTTATACTTCTGATTATGAACAGCACGAGTCTTACCCATTTTGTCCTTCAAAAATGGAGAAATCAACGAAGAAGAAGAATATAGTAGTAGTAATCCAAAATAAATCCGAGGAAGTCCGGTAAATAACAAGCTTCCACGATCGCAGTCATCGCACAAGCATTGAAGAAAACACGCCAATGTATACAGTGTTTATGCACGGTGTATCAACTGCACATGTAATATAAATACACGTGGGCTATACGCATGCAGTTACTATGCAACAACGCTGCATGTAGTGTATGTATTAGTACAACGTCCGCACACACTTTATCGATATAGCTTGCGCACGTGCTTCCATGTACTAGTACATGCAGTACATGGATAATGACTGCGGAACTAACGATCACGTTCGGGCTGCGCTGTGTATATCTTCTATGAGCGCGAGCGCGGATGTCGGCGTGATCTGGTTATCAGTGCTGTGTTATGCTTTAGTCTTATGCAACAGTCGTTTGTTTTAAAAAATAAAAAATTAAAAAATTTAAAAAAAAAAAATTAAAAAATTAAAAAAAAAAAAAAAAAAAAAAAAATTAAAAAAATTAAAAAAAATCGGAGTTTTGAGGCATGCACTCGGAGTTCGGAGTTGGTATGAAAAAAGCGAAGGAACTCCGCCTAAATCGGGGTGGTTGGCAGGTATGTTTACCTTTAAGTTGATTCCACTATTATGTATCATCTGTTTTTATAAATGCTGTGATATTGTTGTACTATGTAGAGTGTAATAAATGCTATATATTATTATTATTGCTTGCTACACAAGCCCAATTTTGGAATAGATTTTTGAAACCTATTCTGTACTAGTGTAACAAGTACTTTTTCATAGATTGCCCTGCAGTGTTACAGACAAATTCAAACAGTGTTTTTTTCAGGGGAGCTCTTTTTTATAGTTTTTCAGATCACTTTTGAAGCTTTTCCAAGCGACACCACTCACCTCTCCCATGCACATATTTTGATGGTACAAATTTGAATTTTAAGTTTTGGGTGAACATAATCTACATACCGGTACATGCAATGCTCTTCTTTATATGAGGGAATCTATGATTTACAAGCGTAGCTCTACGCAATTGCCCAATATTTCACTACAAAAATACAAATAAATTTGTCTAATTTTTGCTTAAATACCATGCAATCGTATTTATTTCTCTGTTTTTTATTTAAACTGTTTTATTACTTTAATAATAATAATAATAATATTAAATTTTTATATAGCGCTTAATACAAATGTCTCTAAGCGCTTTACAAATATACTATTACCCCGGTCATTGGATTCAGTGCTTGTCCGCACACACTGTGTGCACAATCTGATAATGGTCTGATATTATTGTTGTATTTTCACACCTTTTGAAAGAACAATTCTTATTGTTTTTTGTTGATATATGTAATGAATGTGAAATATGAAATAAATTAAACTGAAACTGAAATAGTGGAAACCGTTTATCTAACCTGTGAAGTTGGCCATCAGAGGGGGTAGTTCAGGAATGGCAGGTGCTCCAATCTCAGACAGCAGTCCCACCATTCTCTGATAGGTCATTGGTGGCTTGTACTTATTAGCCTTGATTGTTCTGTTGAGGTTTGAAAGTAAAAGTTAGAAATAAAGAGTGTACAGATGTGCTAAAAATGCTCCTTAGTCAATTTCCCACATGGAAGGAAACCTCACCCCGAAAATAAGTGTAGGTATTTTCAAAAAGTGAGATGTATTCCTACCCTTTCATGTACAATATTCCTTACAAAAGATATATAAACGGAAGATATTTTTTGCATGATGCCTTTTAGCATGACTAGGGCGCAGCCATTTATTTGATAATGTAAACGTACCTGGTAAACTTGTATATGTATCATGCATTAAATGTTTTAGCTGGAAAGTCTTTTTAATTCAATAACAAAACCTTTACTTAAGTTTTTAATGAGGTAAAATCATAGCTTTGGTGAAAAATAGTAAGATTAAACGAGAACTTACCGTTTGAAGTTTGATCTTTATTTTATGAATATTTAGGAGGAAGTTATTACATGAGATCCCGTCGCGCATGCGCAGTCAATATTCAAAGCTACAAATGTGGTTACTCTCAGTAGTAAGGAACAGGAACTTACACTTAAGTTTGAAGTTTGGGTGGGTGAGGAGGGCATGTAATAACTTCCTCCTAAATATTCATAAAATAAAGATCAAACTTCAAACGGTAAGTTCTCGTTTAATCTTACTATTTTATTTCATATTTCGTCGTTCGAAATTACATGAGATTTTGAAGCATAGTAGCCACATTTGGAACAACCAACATGTATGGAAAGTGAACACTGATTATGCAGATTGAATTGGATGCTTCTAACCAATGACTCACCATATTTGACAGTTATTGTAGTCTGTTCATACATGTGGCAAAACATTTCACATACAAGACGTCCAAATATAAGACGTCATAATGTTGCAAAAACATTGTTCGTTTCTGTATCTAGCTTATTCTAGCCATCTGGTTTCTTAATCCCAGTTCTATTAATTAGACAGCTGGTCTCTTAATGCCAGTTCTATTGAAAAGCCTTCTGATGCAGTTCTTAAAGCAGTGTGCTATCTTGTAAGACTGCCTGGGTAAAGTTTCTCTTGTTTTCAAAAGGTTTCCTGTAGAACTTCCTGAACGTTTTCTCTGAAGACCATCCTGCTCGGGCTAGGATCTGGTCCATTGGAAGTGCTGCCTTGGCAGCTGCTGAAGTTGATGCTGCCCGCGTTGAATGAGCCTTATAAACGTTTGTATCCACACCTGCTCTTTGCAAGCAGGTCTTGATCCAGCGAGATAAGGTTTGAGTTGTTACTCTATTATGAGGTCTGGTGTAACTTACAAAGAACGAGTTCTCATTCCCACGAAGTAGTCCTGTGCGCTGGACATAATGTTTCACATATTTTACAATACACAATCTTCTATCAGGAGGATATGCTTCCAATTTAAACTTAAAATTGGTATTTCCTGGTTTGCTTTGCTTCAAGTGTTCATCCAAATGAAAAACCACAAAGCCCCCTTTTAGGGTCATCTTGTTAGTCTTCAATATATGCAAGGTTTGCACTCTCTGTGCCGATACAAGAGCCATTAGCATACATACTTTGAGTGTTAAATCTCTGAGGTTTAAGGAGTTTACTGGAGACAATTTTCTTAGAAAATTGAGGACTGGACTAATATTCCATATTTCTGTATATCTAGGTAAGACAGGTCTGAGTTGAAAAACACCTCTCATCAGTCTTGTTATAAGTGGGTGAGTACTCATTGTCTGATTACTGTCAACGAGAATCAGAAAAGTGGATAAAGCGCTACGAGCTGTATTGATCGCACTGTAGCTAAGGTTCCTGTCATGAAATAAACTACTAAGGAATTCTAGTACCGTTTCCACCTCGGCTTGGAGGTAACTCGTATTCCTGCTGTGGCAAAATCTTCGCCACTGTGTGATGTAAACTTGGTACTGCTTGCAGGTTGATGCTCTCCATGAAGCTGTAATGATATCCACTGTTCGTCTGCTTAGTCCCCGATTCTCAAAGTGTTGCCGCATAACCTGCAACATAGGAGGTCAATATTAGCATTAAGAGGGTGGGTGGTGTTTAACACAGGAAGGAGTAGCAAATCTTCTTGCCTCTGGATAAACAATGGCTCTCCTTCCATCATGCTAACCAACTGAGGGAACCACGCCTGAGTGGGCCAATTAGGGACCAGAAGTAACCCTCTAGCTTTATCCTCTCTGATTTTTTGCAAGCATTTGGGGATCATACAGAACGGTGGGAATGCATAGAATGCAAAAGGTTTCCAATCTAGCGTAAATGCGTCAACTGCAAAAGCCCCAGGGTCTGGGTGCCAAGTGACATATTTCTCTACTTGAGCATTTAGTCTTGAGGCGAACAGGTCTATTTCTGGTACACCAAAGTGGGAAACTATTCTATCAAACACTTGTCTGTTCAGTTTCCATTCTGTTCGATCATTAAATTTCCTGGATCTTTCATCTGCTATAGTATTGAGCCGACCAGGTACATGGGCTGCAGAGACCCAAATATTTCGAGAAATACACCACTGCCAAATTTCTCTTGACATCTTGTCACACATTGTGGACTTGCAACCTCCCATGTGATTTAAATAAGCCACTGCAGTGGTATTATCTATTCTTACCATCACATGAACGTTACGCTTATTCATGCAAAAGGATTTTATCCCCAACCCAGCGGCTAGGGTTTCCAGGAAATTTATTTCATTGTTTCTTGCCCTTTCTGCCTCAAATTCATTCCATCGACCCCCTGTTTGCTTCTGGAGGTCAGTAGCTCCCCATCCAAGGCCACTGGCATCTGTGTGCAATTCTAAGTCAGGTTTTTTCCTAACAATTGGGGAGGAGGCCATAGAAACATTGTTCATCCACCACTTTAACTCCTCTTTTGCCTCAAGGGACAACTTCATCTTTCTGTCAAAATGGCCCCTGTTTTGTCTGAGGGCTGCAATTTTGTCCCTTTCCATTGATCTATAGTATAAGGGGCCATACTCAACCGCAGGGAAAGTAGCTATGACCTTCCCAATCACTCGTGCTACCATTCGTATTGATGGAAGGTACGTGCCCATTAATTCACGGCATATATCTTTCACTTCTTGTGCCTTTGTTTGAGGCAATTTAACAATCATACTCTCAGTGTTAAGAATGAAGCCAAGAAAGGCTAGTTCACGTGTTGGGATGAGCACTGATTTTTTAGTGTGAATGAGGAATCCTAATTCTGAGAGGATCTTGGTTGTTGCACTCACACTCTCTTTAAGCTTCTCTTTTGTCTCACCAATAATTATGGTGTCGTCCAAATATCCTATGACTGTATGACCTGCTTGTCGCAGTTCGGCAAAGACTGGCTTCAGCAATTTTGTGAACAGTCTGGGGGCTGTGCTGAGCCCATTAGGTAAGGCTGCAAATTGCCAGCGCTCACCCTGCCACATGAACCTCAAGTATTTTCTACTATTTGGGTCTACTGGAATGGAGTAATAAGCATCTTGGAGGTCGATTGATGCAAGATAACAGTGCGGAGAAATCAAGTGCTTGGCAGTGTGGATGTTATCCATCTTAAAGTGTTGTACGTTCAGACTTTTATTAAGCTCTGATAAGTCTAAGATCATACGAGTACCCCCATCTTTCTTGGGTCTCGTGAAGATGTTTGAGAGGAATTCTCCCTCTTCAAATGAGCAAGGTTCTATTACGTTTTTTGCTTGTAGAGCCAAGATTTCTTTAGTAATCTGATTTATTTCTAAAGGGCTCTTTTTGTAACCATAGAGGGGCTTATTTCTTGAGGGAACCCCTTTCGAATAATCAAATTCGATCTCATAGCCTCGCACTGCTGATAGCAGAAAAAGATCTGACGTTAATTCACGCCATCTACGATAGAAATAAATCAATCGACCACCAACAGGCACATTTGAGATGCATTCTTGTTGTAATGTACATGAAGTAGAAGGAGCATTAATCTTAACATTCTCAAAATATTCATATGTGCTACTTACCTCTTTGGGTAATGGTGTAGCTATTTCCTCCTTGCGGCCTGTGGCCGCTGGAAGGATTGGGTTTGTTTCCCCATGCTCATCGTCTGGGTGTGAGGCGGAGCTCTGTAAGGTCTGCCTCGTTGGGTTCGCTGGCCTAAAAAAGGCCTGTTGTAGTTCCCACTTGCGGGCCTGCTACTTGGAAAAGTTTGTGATGTGCCGGTGGCACGGTTCCATCCTTGTCTGCGGTATTGAAAAGTGCTGGACGCTTGCGTCCTGTACGGATGGTACTGGGGGCGGGGTGTACGTTGTCCACGCACCACGCCAGATGCAGCTTTTTGTTGTTCTGTAAGATCTTTGACTCTCTTTGTTAAGTCATCGCCAAATAAGTACTGACTCACTGGTGTGGCAGGTTTGCATAGATGTGAGTACTTGGCATTTAAGTCTGGCTTAATCTGATCTTTGCGTAAGCAGTTGATTTCAAAGTTTGTGTTACACAGCAATGCCAATGCATCCTGTTGTGTCTCTGATAGGCTATCGGGGGACAGAGTTTGAATAAAAGCTGTGAGTCCCCTTGTCAAGGGCTTTTGGATTCTTTGCAGTTTCAAATCACGGCTTCTTGTTTGCGAGGATAGGTTTTCCCATATTGCTGCATTCACTTTGGGGCAACACAGTGGAGTACAATTGCTTGGAGGAGGGTATTTCCCTCCAGCTTCCTCCAACACATTTTCCTCTAGCTGGTTGGACATGAGGTACATGGCAGACTTTGCTAAATCATTGTGGATCGCGCCACCTACCCCAGTGGGGATAGCAAATTTTTGAGCCAGGGCAGGAACTTTGTCCATATTCTCCTGGTCTAAACCTGGTGCAACAGTTTCGTTGACATCACCCTCATCCATGCTGCCAATGTCATATGAATTAGGGCATTGGCCCATGTTTCCAGTGTCAATATGCTCAAAATCATCATCATCATGTTCAACTTCAAGAAATCTCACGTTCGCCGCAGCTGTACATGCTGTCGGCGGTGAATCCCCGGTGGGGCGAGTTGCAGATTGACAAGGCAAAAAATCCACCATTCTCTCCATTAAGGATTCCAATTTGTCAAGTCTTCCTCGTAAATCCGTGAAGTCCTCCTTTTCTTCAGGCTTTTTGCCCTTCTTTTTAGGCCCAGAGTTCTTAGACTCATTCAGGGCAGGCTTTGCCAAGACACTTTTGCGTTTCGTATCGGAGGATTTCACTGCCGCTGAGCGCTTTGGCTCAGGCTTCGTAGAGGTGCCCGCGGCGGTTTCGCCCGGGGAAGTTCCGGCTTTAGCCGTGCTCAGCGTTTCGCTGGTTTTCTGCTTGGTGCTGCCGTTGCTGCTTGACGGAGACGCCATCGTGTCCGTGGAATCGGAGCAAAACTTCGATATATGATATAAAAACAGCACAGATTCTCAAAAGTCTTCAAAAAACATGAAAAAGGAGAGTTTCTCTCCCTAATGTTGTATTTTTTCGAAACCGCTGGTCCGAAAAAACGCCGAAAATTAGGTATTTTGACTGCTGAGGGAAAGTTACTTTCCCGGTAAAAATCAATTGCGCGGCGAATTGACTGCGCATGCGCGACGGGATCTCATGTAATTTCGAACGACGAAATATGAAATAAAATATATATAACGGGGTAACAATTGTAACTCAGTTATCTAAAAATACTAAAATACAGCAGTTGACAAATTTATATCAGTTAAGCGACACCTTCTCCCCAGAAGAGCACCAACTTATTCATGCAATATGCGTTCTGGCTATTGTAGTACAAAGGATATAGCAGGTGTATGAAATGCTTCATCAACACACACACCTGGGAAGGAAGCGTTCATAAATTTGAATACATTTAGTACATAAACGAATTCGCATAGTATGTCACGTTATCAAGAAAATGGTGATGCCCGTGTCTTGCAGATAAACTGTTCATTATTCTTACTTTATACCTCTCTCATACACTTTGGTGGGGATTCTTGTAGATTAATGGGCAAGAATGCAATAAATCTCTCAAAATATTAACTGAGCAGCCAACTAACTTTAAAATATTTACATACCTCTCTGTATCATAGAGAGTGTGGGAGACTTTTGTGATAACCTCAACGTCATTCTTCTTAGCTAGCTCTATCACTTCCTGGTCTCTCCGGCGTGCGTAGGGCTCGGTGTCGACCTCAAAGGTCAACCGGGTCACGTTCCATTTTTTGAAGATCTCTGGGAAAACGGTGGTTGGGTTCCCACGAACAACAAACAGCCTGTGGGGTAAGGATCGTCAAAGAGGTTCAACAATATAATATCATAGTAATAATATTATGTCTTGTTACCCAGGGTAGCCTGATCAGTATCAATACTGTTCTCCTTGAGGGCCCTGCAATCATTCAATAAAGAATTTCTTCCTTCCAGGTACCCAAGTACCTCACCTGAGTGTGGCAAATGTAGATTAATGTCTCGCCAAAAGACATTAGTGACGCAGTGGACAGTTTCTTAGACATGTAGTCTGCTTGGAGGGTCTTAAATCCTATCATTTTTCAGAGTTAATGCCTGTGGGCCTCAAAACAAGACGAAATAGACCTCTGCAATCAAATCATTCACATTAAGAACCTCAAAGTCTCCATCATCAATCACAAAATATTCTAGACCATTTGGTAAGAAAGACCTTGAGTGTCTATTCAATAATAAGTTAAATCCTGCTTTACAAAATCAGTTTAATGCAACCGATATGCAATAGTTTCAGCTCTATTTCATAATTCCAGTTAAATTGGAGCCCATTTTCAACATATTGCATCATAGCCTTTCTTTGGAATGCTGATGATTGTTGTTTGGTCAAAAGGAAACTGCTTTGCACCTCTTTAGGGAAGTTCTTAGAGGAACAGGTATTGGACCCCCAAAAAGAAAATGTAAGGAAGGAACCAAATGTTGAAGAGATGAGCGACTTAAGAGTAAGTAAAAAAAGTCTACCTGAAACCTATACAAAACAACTACATGTAGTTTGAGAATCATTATCAACTGTAACTGGCTTTCATCCAAGTGGGTGTGTATTTGTATCTCGCCATTCTCCTTGGTCATGTCACATAAACCAATCACATATCCAGTCTGCAGCACAGACACAGACTCTATTTTGACACTACAACTCAATTTTAATGATAAAGACTAGAGCCTACATGATGCCTAGGGTTTCCATTTTCTGGGTGTATCAAATAAACAACTATAATACAGGGCCAACGGAGTGCAGTCGACCAGGAAGTCTTTATAGTCCAGACACTCTTTTCATATCATGTAATTCTAACCTTGTTTATATTGAAACTTCTAGAGTTTGTTGTTACCAGATTGATAAAAATTGTTTTCATTGTTTTTGAGGGCAATTACCTTATGCTTTACAAGGCTTTTCATAAGGTCTCCTCATCTTTCTTTTATCAATTATCCTTACAAGAATGTTGAAAGAATGTTGAAAGAAAGGTAAATAAAACTTGAACTTTGAATTGAACATGTCATGGGTTGTGCCTGGCGCTACCAGAGATCACTCACCGCGTTCCCAGAGCCCTGAAGCTGTAGTCTAGGTCTTGAAGAGTCTCCAGGAGGAAGCGCCACCTGTTGATGCCCACCTTTCCAGACTCAATGAAATGGGGGTCCAGAATGAAGATTGGGCGGAAGACCTTGGTACCCTGGATAGCCGTCAGGAGGGCAGGGTTGTCATGGATACGAAGGCCCTTGCGGAACCAGTGGATAGTGCTGTTGTGTGGCATCTCTGTGTTGTATGAAGATGAGGAAAATGGTATTATATACATATGTACATGTAAATGTATGAGTAATGTACAGCAAAACAATAATTTTCAATGAAGACTTTTTATTATTATTATTATTATTATTTATTTGACCAATCGGAAAACATACAATGAGTATAACAATCAGATAATACATAGACATTTCATAATACATTCAAACAGCTTTATGAAAGTGGAGAGGAGATAGAGAGAAGGATACAATCTGCTGGTCAGGAGTGACAAAAGCAATTGAAATTGCTATTACTCGAAAGCATGTCACCCCCACAGTCTGCATCCTGGAAAATTAAGAGTAAAGAACAGAATAAAAATTCACATTATGAGAAAATAAATAAATATATATATATGTCAGGATAACAATAGTTGGAGCAATTACTATTATATCCTTGATTACTTTCATTACATTATTATGTCATTACAATGGCTTTACGTTCATCACATAAATATAAAAACTTTCAAATCAATAACTTGGTGCTTACATTAGAAACATTTGATATGATTATTATTGGGAAGGAAAGTTACATAATGGTATAAAATGCTTAACAATAATTTCTAACTTTCAAAATGAATCAAGTTAGGAAAATTGTTTAAACTACTGTAAAGTGTGAACATTGCAACATTTACAGAGGAATATTGGAACAAAAAGATGTTTAAACCACAGTGTAGTCACTCTGTTCATTCAAACTTTCCTGAGAATCACCTTTTACAAAATCAAATTGTCTTTCATGTTTTATATGCAGACATGGTCAAACATAACCAAGAGCCACATATCAATATCGACATCAGTGCAAGTCATCAACAAAAAAAAGAAATAGAGTGAGGAAGGAAGAAGAGAGAAAAGTTATTGGAATAGAAATTTGAAGAGAAAGGGGGTTAGGGGGGGGGGGGGGATGGGCACTGGGCAGTATGATTAATTCAATAAATGTAGAATCTAAATTAGAGTAGTGATTAGAGGAATAAAAGGAAGATGTACAGTAATCTGTTACAAGTTACAGTGAGATTACAAGTCAAGAAAAAAAAATAAACCTCCTGCTCTACCCCCCCCCCCCCCCAAAAAAAAGATATATATATCCCTCTTGTTTTCTCTTTCTAAAATAAAATCAGAAATTTGTCAATTATACATGCACCCTACATGTAAATATTGCTTTCTAGGGGTCTATACAACCCCTGTAATGTATGGGGAAAAATCTCTTCAATCATCAATAGTGAAACAAAACTTTGAAAATTATGGACTAGATTAGAGAGAAGCTCGCAAGAAACGTCACATTGTTGCTATTTCTGTTTGATTGATCACAACTTCAACAGTTCAAATAATCCTAACTTTCCAATTTGTTTATTAGAATTGCTCAAAAACAAGTTTCACTGACATGTACTGATGTAGCTGTCCCTCTCATTTTCTGCTTCTATTAAAACCAACTTAGGCGCTAGTGTAGTTCCGTATCCCTTTTTTCAGCAGTTTAATATCCATTCTTAGCAAATGAATTTTAGCCCAATTTTTTACTAATTTTAATAATAATCATATATTGCATTTTCCACCTGAATTTGGATTACATCCGACATCGGGAAACCTTCGTTTAGGGCTTCAATGTCGTCGTCGTCGTCGCTCAGTACCGTCTCTACGCTGTAGTCCTGCACCTCAAACTGTAGACCGAAAGCTTCAGTCTCTGATATCGACGGTGGTTCCGCTGAGATTGCATCTGGCTCCACTGACCGCCTCTATACATAGACTGAAGTACGGCCTATGCCGTACTAGTGGAACAAATGGGTCGGTTCGGCAGGGCCGTGATGAATGAGATATGCAACGAGATTTTGACTCTTTACATCCTCATAAATGCACTTTTGCTGCAATATTACAATAGGCTAATAAAAATATAAAAAATAACAAACAAATATGGCTTTGACTTACGATAGCTTGCTCATTTAGATCCTAAATTAATGATTAATCCGAGAAAGTCTCGTAGTCGACATTATTCGTTGTCATTCATCTTGGTTTTAATTAATGAATATTCATTTTTTCTTTTCGAACATCTACATGTAATAGCTACGTACGAGTCAACCCAGTGATATATGAATATTCATAAACCCAATACGAAACGAGTGCTCTGATTGGCCATTCGCTATGTTTTGGTAGGTTGACCCGGAAATATATCGGCCGGGTGATGTCATAGATTACTAGTTTGAATGGATGAACGGTACGTTTCACGGTTCGGAGAAAAAAATTGGATAAATCATATAAGTAAGTCCATTAATTTCACATTTGTATAATAGGTCGATTATTATTATTTAGTATATACATGTAGGAGTACAATACATATACTTAATTTACATCTGATTTATAAATCAGAAAATTTGATCTAAATAGTGAAAATCGGGGGAGAAAGCTCTATCACCATAAGTGGCAGCTGGATTGGCCAGATTACCTCCTCGGTGCGAGACCTCTGTAGTACCGTCTGTACATGGGGAATGTCAACAAATGTCAGTTTTATTAAAGAAATGACCCATATCAGACGGTTATTTCTGTCTACTCAAACTGAAGCTATCAGTCCAAAATTATGCAGACTTCTCGTATGGTTTATGGTATCGCGCATACGAGAAGTCTGCATAATTTTGTACTGATAGCTTCAGTTCGAGGTGCAGGACTTCAGCGTAGAGACGGTACTGAGCGACGACGTCCACATCGAAGCCCTAAACGAAGGTTTCCCGATGTTGAATGTGATCCAAATTCAGGTGGAAAATGCAATAGACTAGGCCTAGACTACATGATTATGATTAAAATTAGTTAAAAATTGGGCTAAAATTCCTTTGCTAAGCCTAAGAATGGATGTTTAAACTGCTAAAAAAAATGGATACGGAACTAGATTCTAGGCCTACACTAGCGCCCCAACTTATTCTCAGGGTGGACTTCCCCTTTAAAGGTATTACAAAGTTTTAGTATGGGGTCATGAATTTGGTTCAAATTAACACATTGGAAGCATATGCGTTCCTACAATATACATTGATCGTTGTCGCGGTTGAAATCGAGTCTAAAGTTATGATATCATAAATAGTAACTCTTTATGTTGTATAGCTCCCTCTTAAGGTCAAGATATTAATTTAGCTATTAAACAATGTTTCTTGACTAAAATCAACCGATTAGCTATTCCCGTTTGGAAATTATATATCCCAACTACATATTCTGAGATTTTCATGGTCGCAGCTACCATTGTACGGCCATAGGCGCTATTTGAAATTTATCAAAATTTACCGGGAGCACGGGTAAATTTTTATATTCAATTTTTCTTGAATACAGAAGTGTTTTAGGGGCTAATTTTTTTAGTGCTTATAATACATCCACAGGGGCATCCAAATATATCAAAATTGTAAAGATTCACTATCCACCCAATTTTCAAAATTTCCCAAAACTTTGTATTACCTTTAAGGCTAGCCCGAGATCGGATCGGACTGCTCGTCGATCTTTGAAGCGAGATAGCATGGTTAGGCTCAGCTCAGCTTCAGCTTCAGCCGCTAGCCAAGTACAAAATCAACGTAAACCTCGTAGACGTTGACTGGAACCCCTACTTAACCAGACCATCTCGCCAACTTAGACGCACACACCCATCATCGTTCCAGAGACCTACATGTAGAACCAACTCAACAATTTACTCAAATAGCTTCTTCCCATGCCCTGTTAAATACTGGAACGACCTGCCTCATGACATCCTAGACGCCCCAAGGCCCAAACCATGCAAACATAGACATTTTTAAGAAAAGGCTCTGCGATTTTTTTTCCCAAACAGTAATCGGAAATAATTCCACCAGGTCAACCCCAGGTCAGCCCTCTGACGCGATGCGGGATCCCGCTTTGTCGGAGTAAAATCCAGAACCAGGACCCGGCCTAAGCTGGTTAGCCGTAACGCATCAAGCGCTCGGTATTCCAGCAGCGGGATGGTACGGCGGCGCGGCTGCGCTTGGCCAAGTTAGCTGCGAGAGCTAGAGGCAACTAACTTGGCCAGAGGTTTGACCGTTATTGTTACTATTTATGATACATAATTGCAATATCTTAAATTTATATCTGCATTAATAACGATAACACATGTGTTTACCTCAGGATCGCCTACATTCGAATTAAAAGTGATTCCACGGAGACTTTTTAGCAGGCAGTCTAGCTCAACGACTCGTGTTGCCTGTTGTTTCCGTTGTTTACTAGCCATCTACACGTTCTTAATGGCGTTATCACAGTTTTTCCTTCATAATCATTTTGCCTTCGGCGTAGACTAGAAGGGATGAGATTGACGGCAGCGAGAGTTTAACACGCTTGCAAGATTTTCAACATGGATGTCGATTTTGACCCATAATTTCCTTAAAAGGGACCATTAAACGGATTATTTCAATCAAGTTAGTAAGTGGAACCGATGTATTATAGCCTAGGCCTAATTGAAATTTGGATATGCACGAGGTAAAATGACATTTTGGGGGATTTCGGAGGCATAACAATACGGCCGTGGCAAGTTTGTCATGTTTGTGGGAGGGGCCTAACGGCTAAAATCTAGCCGTGATATCTTCAACGTGTGGTGGTATAGGCAGTCGTTCAGTCTGTATAACCGAGGTCTAGTGGAGCCAGACGTAGTCTCAGTGGAACAACCGACGATTATAGAGACTGAAGCTTTCGGTCTATAAGAAGCCTAGCTTTACGTAAGGGGAAACCCTCAACATGCATGACATAATAAAGTCAAGCGGAGAATTAGTGTGCAAACACATGCAGACTCTAATTTTCAGGGGCGGCGATCCCAAGGGGGACAGGGGGGACAGGGGGGACGGGGGGGGGGGGGGGGACACGTCCCTTTCATTTTTTTTAGGGGAGATGATCCCCCGGAAAATTTGAAAAAGTGAAGAAAAAAATGTATAGCAAATACTGACTAAAGACTGCAACACACTTTTAAGCTCTGGAGGGCCCAAAAATTGAGTGCAGCGTTTAGACTAAATACAAATGCAACAAATGTTTTGCTCGGTCGCTACGCTCCCTCGCATAATATCCTTTAAAATATACAAGTAAATACTGTAAAAAAAAAAAAAAATCCGTTGGTATCACGTAAGCACAGTTTATACTGTATATGTTTACAAGATAAAGAGTTATAGAAATAGATCAGTGCTACAAAAAAAAAACATTTCGCTTGCTCTATAAAGAAGTCCCTTCCTGCCTACTTACTAAAATTAACTACACAAAATGTTTACAACCCTTTGGACGGCACACAAAAAAACCGGCAAAGTAAAAGTGAAGTGTGAAAAAGGTTATTGCTTGTTTTTAAACTATAGTAAATAATGTAATTCTTTAATACAACAAATCTCCAAAAATCGGTGACGGGGTACCATATAGAGCTATATAAACATACTTATTATAAAGCCCTATGGCTCATTAGTCACTTCCGTCACCTTCGCCCCCGCTTACCGGGAGGAGGATCGAGAGAGGGGGGGGGGGGGGGGTTCCCGGTTTCGCCTCTTTACGTACAAAGTTAGCAGCAGTTAGACTGCAGGCATAGCTAATACCAGCGGAAAAGGCCTATCGTGGATTCTTGGCCCCGTCATATAATTATAAAGAGTTGCAATTGATCCGAATCAATATCGCAAGTCCCCCTGGATCGGGCGCATGTTTAAAATCTCCTTAGCTATCTCTGATTTCCAACGAAATTCCTGTCGATCCAGACGGCTATCTTGAAGGTTCTGAATTGCTATAAATCAAGAGCGTCCGGGGGCTCCGCGACCATGCAACCCAGAAGACGCCCCAAGGCGCCACCTGAGCTGGACCCCATCCGTAAAGATAGAAGTGGTTCCCAAGACAACCCTTTGTTTTAATAGAGAGAATGTGTTGGTATAGCGGTAGGTTCACCCTATAGGCCAGGAAAGATATCAAATTTTTTAGGTAAACCTCAAACAAATTGCAATAAAATATTTTTCACTGCAATGCATTTTAGTAAGGTCCCCCAAATGACATACTAAAAGTCCGACAAAATCCGTGTAGTGGAAGTGACCCTAATTTGCATAAATCCAATATGGCCGCTATTTCGAGGATTTTCACATAGATTTGTCATATTGTTCAACTTGTATGGGCTGTTGTGGCACTAGAGGTGTTGGAGAAGTGATCTGCTGTACATTTTTTTTTATCAACTAAAATACCCATATACTACAGGTATATCACACACCTGAAACAAATCCCCCCACACACCCACACCCACACAATCCAACATGTAATTTATGCTCAATTTATCACCTTTAGTAACAGATGATGTTATTTCATTATGCACTAGACAAAATAATATATTGTAATACGCAACACAAATATCATGTCATTTTAGTTTGAAAAAACTCAAACAAAAATCTTCAGAAAAACTGGCCCTTATGAGTATCCGTACAAACACAAGAGCTGCTGGTACGTGGTAGGGCTATGTAGGGGTACAGCCTGTACCTTACATTAACCTCATGGTCATTGGATTGGTTAAAAGTTGTTCTCATCGCATCAATTTACTTTAGAGAGGTGACAAACAGAAGCATACATTGCATGCTAATGTCTCATCACAATACAAGAATATTACTGCGGTATTGCGCTCTCTAATCACCATTTTTGTCAAATATTCAACTAAGTTAGACCTGAAAGCGTTTTTTAATTGTGTGATATCCAGTGATAAAGCTTGATGCCTCATTCATAGTCATTCATTGTAGAACTTTAAAGTTGAACACCCAATAATAGTTTCATTATAATATCGATGGAAACTTATAATGTGCAGAATACATGTTTTTAATAAAAAATATATGACCTCACATAGGCACAATGACTAATCAAAGTTTGTCACTACACCCCACTTCATCTAAGGTAATTCAGAGGTCAAATTAAGCCTGTAATTCATGACGTCACAGACTGTACACCTTTCTATGCAGTGCTACAAAGACAAGCCTACACATGAGCCTACATCAATAGGAAGGGGGCTTTATAGTTGCTGATGTGGTACTGGTACTGGTTGTCCTATTACTGTAGTTGTACAGTGCGTCCCAGAAAAAACGAAACCGAGAAGTATCGCGGTATTTTAATTTCGAAGAAAAATTCACATTTCTAGAAAGTTGAGTTTCTGCCCTTTCATATGACACCTCAATCAGGAAAAATGAGCGAGGAATAACAAAGTTCTGTTTGTTTAAAGTAGCCCTTACATTTTCATAATTTTAACAAACGAATTCGTTTTCACTGGGTGCCTGTCGTAGCAAAAAGCAGATTTGACAAAAGACTTAACTCCGTTTCGTTGACAATCAGCCATGCATGAAGACGCTCGTCTACGGCTGATTGTCAACGAAACGGAGTTAAGTCTTTTGTTAATTTCGTTTTTTGATACGGCAGGCAGCCAGTGAAAACGAATTCGTTTAGTAAAATTATGGAAATGCAAGCACTACTTCAAACAAACAAAACTTTGTCATTCGTCGCTCATTTTTCCTGATTGAGGTGTCATATGAAAGGGCAGAAACTCAACTTTCTAGAAATGTGAATTTTTCTTCGAAATTAAAATACCGCCCGCCAAATGTCTTTTTGGTTTCCTTCCTTCAAATTGCTTTTAATTACTCATGCGTGAAATATGCATCATCTGAGTAGCATCACATGAAAGAGGAGACTCTAAGCTTTCCAGATATGTATCATTCATTAATTATAGTTGTGATTAAGTTATGATAGAACATCGATACTTCTCGGTTTCGTTTTTTCTGGGACGCACTGTATAGTAGGAATATGCATGAAAAGAAATAATACTTGGTCCTAAAATGTGTCTAGAAGACTTGCATCTGTCAACGATCTTCCCGCAGTTGATGCTGTATACCATAAACAATGCATAGTGAACTGAAAAACAAATACCAATGTTATACTCTGTGAGCACAAGCACTTCCAAAAAGGCTAAAACTGGCCGACCTAAGGATGAGGTGAAATTGACTGCATTTTTAAAGTAGTTAAGTTCCCGGAGGAAAATGATGAGGAACAAACAGCAGTAATTGATCACTAAGATGCCAGAGTATTTACTGGATACAGATTATGAGGCCTACAGTGGGGTATACATGAAAAAGAACATACATGTGCACTTTGGTGAGAGGATTGTTATAACTGAACTGAACGGAACGAACAACAAACCAAAGCAGGAGAAAATGAGGATCATAAGGACTGCTGCCTCACCGTATAAAGAATGACGTCAAGCTAAAGAATGACGTTAAGCTAAAGAAAATTGCAAGTGACGCGTTTACCCAACTCCTGCTGAAATGTCGGTTACCACTACTATACTTTCATTTCTCACAGATTCACTGCAAGCGCTATAGAGGAACATGTTTGTTGGCAAAAAGGTAGATGTGATGCTGGCATCTATTGGGCAAGCCATAATGCACGTAAAACGTCCAAGGGTTCTCCTTGCTCCTCTTCAGCTTGGACTTGGATTACAAATACAATGATCAATTCTCATCTCGCTTTCTGATCGACACACTGCATGCGGCACTTTCTCAAGAGAGCATTCAGTATATTGCAGACAATGTCGACCATAATATCGACACTCCTGAGGTACTTTCCACAGATGGGCACCATAGCCACCAAAACATCAGTGATAAAGTACTGTAAGCCTATACCTAGATAAACGGTATCCGCTGAGGACATTGCTACTGTTGGACGTATGACATTGAATACTTCAATGCATCTACACCTGTACAACCTCTGGTTTACCAGCTGATTGTAAATCGGGGAACAGAAGATCCAACATTTAACCTTAATATGTTGTTGAAGACATCTATACTACTGCGTTCCCAAGGCCCGGAACGATTCAGATGGTAAACAACGGTAAACAACTTCCCTGGACTGTCATCTATTTTGCTTCTCCCCATGATTGACATGAATCCTAGTGATCAATCCTGTGTTTACTCTACTCAGCGTTTTGTTTGTGCCCGTGCTAAATAGTATAATATAATTATACCATACACCTGTTCTGACTTTTGATCAGCCGCTATGGTGGAAGGCACTCGCAATAATCAGGAGCAAGCCAAGTGTGATCGTTCTGCAGGGCATTTGAAGACGGGCTCAGGACTCCAGGAACTTCTTGAAGTAGTGTATGCCATATGCTGGGTGGAAAGGCGATCTCTAGAGTTGTGCGGGGACATTTCCTCGTTGATGCTGCTCTAAATACCATGATGATAGCATACTTGTCTAACATACATCTCCCACGAGTACAAACAACCTTCGGAAGTTCCTATAGTGATCACATATAGGAACTTCCAGAGGTTGTTCAGCACCCAGGTGTTCCATGTGGAGCAGATTCCTGGAATTAATTGTGATGCAGCAGAATTTTAAAGCCACAGTTCTTGTCGGTGATGACACAAACCTTCTCATCTTGCTGATCTTCTACGCTGATCTGAATGCGAAGGACTTTTTGTTTGCACCTGATCAGCCCAAGGCAAACTCCAAGTAGAACCGAATATGAAACAGCTGAAGGAAACTCTAGGAAGATAGTGTGTGTGACTACTTTCTCTTTGTCCATGTGCTTCTGTGCTGCCAGACAACGTCTCGCATATTTTGACTAGGGAAAGGCGTGCGGCACTGAAGAAAATCATGAAGAATGACGACTTTTGTGAGCTTGCCATAATGATACGTCAGCCAGCATCAGACCTGAAGGAGACCATTATTACAGCTGGATAGAAGACACTCGTATGTCGGTATGGTGGTGACTCAACAGAAGTATTGCGTAGAGGTATCATTAATCTTGTCTGCCTTAATTAGAAGCAAAGACTTTAATTGCCACCAACTTCAGCAGCAGCAAAGTTCCACAGTCTGGGTGTGTACTATCAGATATCAGAATAGACAGGAATGGCACAACCTGACATCGGGAAACTGAGTTGGCAGGTCATGGATGGGAATAATCTTCCAATAAAAACTGATAAAACACCAGCACCCGCATCACTCCTTAAGGTCATCAGATGTGGATGCAAGAAAGACTGTGCAGCCAAGAAATACATGTGCCGGAAGTATGGCCTCCAATGTTCAACAGCCTGCATTGATTGTCGCGGCACTAGTTGCACCAACTCACCACCATTAGACCTACATGTAGAACTTGATGCTACTACTAATCAGCATGCCACATAAATGTATGTTTGTTGGAGACTACCTATTACTCCGATCAACTTAAAATAGGTATACCAAACTGTAGGCCTCATGATCTGCATCCTGTAATAACAACTGAACTGGGATTGTAAACCAACATACACATATTATAGCTGCTCTGAAATGCACTATAAGGTGAGAATCAACACAAAATTTATGCAAATTAACCCATTTTTTTGAAAATGTATGTGTATGCAAATTAAAGAACCAAATTATGATACATTTTGAAACATAAAAATGTTTTACAACATGAATAAGCGTTGTCGCTCAAAGTACACCCAAAGTATGCTAAAAGGTATGTATGGTGAATAATTTGACCAAATCTAGGAAAATTAAACCCTAGAATTGGTGGCCATTTTGGATTTATGTAAATTTGACACACTTCCACTACACGGATATTGTCGGACTTTTAGTATGTCATTTGGGGGACCTTACTAGAATTCATTGCAATGAAAAAAATGTTTTTTGCAATTTGTTTAGTGCCACAATGGCCCATACAAGTTGAACAATATGACAAAATCTATGTGAAAATCTTCGAAATAGCGGCCATATTGGATTTATGCAAATTAGGGACACTTTCACTACACGGATTTTGTCGGACTTTTAGTATGTCATTTGGGGGACCTTACTAGAATGCATTGCAGAGAAAAATATTTTATTGCAATTTGTTTAGTGCCACAACAGCCCATACAAGTTCAACAATATGACAAAATCTATGTGAAAATCCTCGAAATAGCGGCCATATTGGATTTATGCAAATTAGGGACACTTCCACTACACGGATTTTGTCGGACTTTTAGTATGTCATTTGGGGGACCTTACTAGAATGCATTGCAATACAAAATATTTTGTTGCAATTTGTTTAGTGCCACAACAGCCCATACAATTTGAACAGTATGACAAATCTATGTGAAAATCCTCGAAATAGCGGCCATATTGGATTTATGCAAATTAGGGTCACTTCCACTACACGGATTTTTTCGGACTTTTAGTATGTCATTTGCAGTGAAAAATATTTTATTGCAATTTGTTTGACCTCAAAACACAATTTTCCTAGCCTACTGTCAGCTCTCTGCTTTCGTTTACAAACTGGCACAGACGGCCCCCGTTTCGAAACTTAGTCATGTCGTTCGGATGGTTAAAGTTGAAGTTCGGCCGGGAAGTTCGGTCTCCAGGCGCAAATAATGATCATATTTTATTTAAAGACGTCTGTAAAAACCAAATCACAAACAATACATGCACGTTGTGTGTGTGTTTCTATCGCCCAAGCTTCTGTCTTAATTAAGGTTCTGAATTGCTAAAACAAGATCGTCACGGGCTCTCTGCCTCCAGGACCCCTGACAGGGGTTCTGCCCCTGGCCCCCCATATGGAAACGTTTGCTTGTATTTGTCTCATAAAAGAAGTTGACCATAAAACTGACTCCCACACGGTGTTGAGCGTCAGGGTTACGGGCCACTGGCTTCATCGGGCAGGTAGTTCCATTATGAGAATGGGTAAAATAACTATTAAAAAATGAGGGGACACATTACATTGTACAATAGGGACACACATTATTTTTATTGTGCAGAACATACTCTTTTATTGACTTACTTACTGCATGAAACTATAAAACCAAAATGCATTTTGTATACAAAGAATAATAACAGGTGAATGAAATGCATAAACACCACAAACACCTGGGGAGGATGCATTCATAAATTTGAATAATTTAGTTGATAAACGACTCCGATGAAACTATAAAACCAAAATGTAATTTGCGTTCTGGCAATTGGAGTACAAAGAATGATAGCAGGTGAACTTTATGCTTCAACAACACAAACACCTGGGAAGGAAGCATCCATAAATTTGAATAATTTAGTTGATAAACGACTCCGCATGGGACTTTTGGTGGAGCAGAAAGCAGTGGATTCTTAACAACACGAACCCATTTAACAGAATGTCGGAACGTAAATTAAATTTGGCGCGGTTGGAAAATGCATCTTTCTACCCTGCGACTTTAATGGTACGATCCAGTAAAATAAAACAGTAAAATGGCTCTTATTTAAAAATTACACATCAAATAAAACCCAAAACTTCAGTGATATCAGACAAAATATGTTATATCTTACTAATAATTAAAAAAGGTGTATAAACATTGTGAAAGTGTAGCATTTTACGATAAAAGACACCGATTTAGCGAAGATGACGTCATAAGTGCGCTTGCAACAGGGAATTCAAGGTCAAAAGGTGAATTCAGACGCTGATAACTTATTGTTCAAGCCTTTTTGTTTCCTTTATTCCGACAAAATTATACAATCAATCAAAACAAGTTTAATACCAGAAGAAAGCTAACGATTAGTATTTTCATTAACCGCTTGCCCCAAAGTCGCTTGACCACAGTGAAACGAGTGAGAGCTTGCGAAAGCGGCCAAAGTGTGATTGAAACTCGCTATTTGCTCTTCTCCAACGCAAAAAGAGACGACATTGTGCTGGATAAATGTATTTTTTCCGACAAAAGTACAGAAAATTTGCATATGGTCTTTTAATATTATACTTTATGATATGTTACCCGAGTCACTTCCGGGCGCCCCAATGCTGGAAAGAAACACACATTTTAGAAAACTTCACTTTTTCATGGAAAAATGCTTATTTGTTCTATGCACGCAAGTCAGATTGAGCGGATGAAACAACGTTTCCATATGTCCCATGCAGAAGGGCTAGCGCATACACGATCGCAGGTCGTTTCGTGAACACATTGGCTCCCCCCTTTTGGAAAATCCTGGATCCGCCGCTGTTTATCTCTCTATCTACTTTTTTTTTATTTGCTTGCTTGTGGGAATTTTTTCAGCTATAACTGTTTCTCAATGATTTAGCCTGCCCCTGGCCCCCACCCAGAAGGGATAGCTTATACACGATCGCCGGGCCCTTCATGAACACGTTGGCTCCCTCCTATCTATCTACTTTTTGTTTTGCTTGCTTAGTGGGAAAATGTTCAGATATCTTTTGCGGCAACCATTCCTCTAGTTCAAAACAGTCTGCAACGCTCGTGGATATAAGCCTATACCCTGTACATTGTTAAGGTGTAGATTACCTACCTCCAGGCTGAACCATGGGGACAAATATTTCCTTCTCCGAGGGGCCATAGTACCACATATCACGAAACAACTGCGGCATCAGGGACATGACGCCATCACCCAGCCCCGTCAACAGCGATGACATGCTCCAAGGATTATTCTCGTACCCGGGAACGTCCACGGGACCGTACTCGTCAACGGCGCGCCCATAGATGTCCTCCCAGAAATCAACCATGGAGTCGGCTTCGAGAACGTCAGCTGTGTCGATGACTGGGGGTGAGTCGGTGGTTGGTGAGGGCGTGGTGGGTGGGATGGCCGCGAAGAGCCGGTCCCATGGCCATGCAGCTTGCGCCTATTTGTGAAAAGTGAATGAATTCTATATTCATCAACGAGACCAGTGGCGTATATAAAATCGATCCAGCTAATGCGGGGGCACTGGCGTCGTGATGGGGGTGGGGGGGGGGGGGGGGGGGCATATGTTTTACTTCGTGAAGAAAATAATGCGAGTTAACTCAAACAACTCGGCAAATTTGAATCAGTGACACCCCCAATTTTTTTCTTCTAAACTGCAACTGACATGTAGATATGAACTTACGTCCAGACAAAATTTATTTAGCTAGCTGTTCTAGTGGCGCCCCAGTTTTTACCGATCTCCGGAGTGTATAGTTAAAATCTCGTGTTGACCCTCACTGATGTGACAAATCTGCCAAAACTAGTAAATCACTGTTCTACAAACACAGTTTCCTCGACCTGAACTCAGATATAACTTGATCAGTATTGAGTTTTAATTAGACATACATAATGGCATTTACTTTTTGTTTCTACACTGTCGCTCATATAGGTGGAATATTTTTGTTTTACCCCAATTTATGGAATTATTTTAAAAATAATTTAAAAATAATAGATCTAGATAATAGTATACATTCTCGAATTTTATTGAATAATAATTTGACAATGTGTGTTTTGCGTGACTGCTAAAGCGTGTGTATGCTTCTATGCTTATCAAATAGGGGACCTACGCCCTTAAGTCATAAATGACAGTAGTGAGGATTAATGCCCCACAAACGGGCACTAATATAGCACATCGACACGGTTTTGATCCTGGGGCCTCACAGTTACGAGGCCATTGCTTTGTCACTGAACTATGACTGTATGCAGCGGGGGCTAGGGTAGGGGGCGGTTTCCAGTAATTTAAAAAAAAACAGAAAATGCAATAAATTTTCAATAATTTATTGAATTTTACCCCGGTTCCCAACATTAAAAAATCCTCTGTGTGCCCATGCCTTGAGCCATAATGCATGGCCATCCAGAGGATTTGTTTATGTTGGGGACCGGGGTAAAATGCAATAAATTATTGAAAATTTATTGCATTTTCTTTTTTTTTTATATTTATGGAAACTGCCCCCTACCCTAGCCCCCGCTGCGTACAGTCATGGTTCAGTGACAAAGCAATGGCCTCGTAACTGTGAGGCCCCATGATCAAAATCGTGTCGATGTGCTATATTAGTGCCCTTTTGTGGGGCATTAATCCTCATTACTGTCATTTATGACTTAAGGGCGTAGGTCCCCTATTTGATAAGCATAGTAGCATACACACGCTTTAGCAGTCACGCAAAACGCACATTGTCAAATTATTATTCAATAAAATCCGAGAATGTATACCTTTATCTAGATCTATTATTTTTTAATTATTTTTCAAACAATTTCATAAGTTGGGGTAAAACAAAAATATTCCACCTATATGAGCGACAGTGTAAAAGAATAAAGAAAGACCTAGTTGCAAACTTTAAAAGAACCACGCTCATATAAAAAAAACACACACACAATAATTCACAAACAACTATGCTGATGAGGTATGACTACATGCCGTACATTAATAGATCAAATCGAATACAATCATAATGTATTTACCTGAACGGCAAACAGGACGACGAAGCACCAGACAACTGTAATCTTCATGACGGTATTGCCAATCTAGAAATGACATTATCTTCATGCAACCAGTAGTCTTTATAACATCCCAGATCAAAGCGAAATGTTCCCTGTTTTGTTTGCGTTCGGGATCGGAAGGTCAACAAAAACATAGATTCATCTCTAGATAATTATATTGATCTGTGAAGTAGGCACGTCCTGACCTGAAGATAAGAACGATGGTGGTATTTGCTCAAGCTTCATGTGAGAAGTTGCTTAATTATTGATGAGTGGAGTTATCCTTTGTCGGCTTCTGGTTAGACTCACGAAACAGCACATGTGACTAATGAAGACAAGAGGTGACTGAGTAATGTCACGTATCATCTTGATCAGGAGCCATCGAACTCTGTTAAAATGTATGGTTTTTATAATATTATATCTCGTCCTACTGCTTCATCTTCACCCCCCCCCCCCCCCCTGTTCTTCAATCTTTTCTCTTCCTATCTTTCATCCTTCAGCAATTTAATAGCCCTTTTAGTGTTATGCAGTTTTATTCGTATATATATTTCGGCATGGTTACTGTTGATTTACCCTGAGAGTCTAGGGGTGCATCCAGAATTATCAAAAAAAAGGGCAATTCACATATCTCCCCCCCCCCCCGAAATTAAGTATAATCTGCTATCTACAAAATACTTGCCTATGCAAAGCAAGCAAGCATGCAAGCAACCAACCAAACAAAGATAAAAACAAATGAACAACCAATTGTATTTTCGAGCTTGTTTTTTCTTCTTTGTAGGATCCAAAGGATTCTAGGGGGGGGGGGGGGGGGTGGGAGGGTGCGGGCTTTTATTATTGAATAATACTGATTTTACAATCCTATTTTTCTGGGGGGAGGGGGGGCTTGGTCTCTGGTTCCGCCGAAAGTTTGATGCAGTTTTATCCATGTATTTAGGCATGGAGGTTGGTCCTCATAAATCTAGGGGCGGATCCATGCAGATTTGTCCGCAAGGGCATGATATACACATTCTTTCCTCTCGAAATTAAAGAGAAGGTTGAGTTCTGGGGAGAGAGGTGGAAAATAATTTAAGAGCGTTTTCATTGATATTATGCAAATGTGGAAGAAGGTCAGAGAAAAATTGTTCCTTAAAAAGCATGGCTCTTCAAATGCCTTCATATTCTAAATATAACTTTTTTTTTACACCAAACATTTGTGCAGTCCCTTATTTATCTTTCTGTAACAGTGCTTGTTACTTTTTCCAAGACTGGGCCAAATTTCTTAGTATTTTAATGACTCCCGAACCTTGCAGTACACACGAATACGCCGTCTATCTAGAAATTCTATTCCGAGGTGCATATTTTATTACCCCGGCTTTCGCCTAGCTGCCATTACAGCGCCCATCATTTCAAGGAATTAATTTCTGCCAGGTACCCATTTACATCACCTGGGTTGAGTGTGGTAAATGTATAGATCAATGTCTTGCCAAAGGACGTTAGTGTCGCGGCGGGACTCGAACCGCGGACCTTGTGATCGACAGTCCGGCGACGTATCCACTCGACCACGACACCTCTATTATGTGACACGATCAACCTTTTCTGATCGCTTCCACACCGTTTTTTTTCACAATGCAATCGCATGACCAGAGTTATCTGCTATCTACAAAATACTGGCCTGTGAAAAGCAAAAAAAAAAATCCAAGGGGGGGGGGGGGTTAACCCCCCAAACCCCCCAAAACCCCCCAACCCCCCCCCCCCCCCCCCCCCCCCCTGTGTACGCGCCTGGCTAGGTGATTGAGCATTTGCTTGTGCAGCCTCAAAACTCTGGAATAACTTACCATTGGAAGTCAGGAAATCACTATCTGTGAATATCTTTAAATCAAAACTGAAGGCACATCGCAGTGGCTGCCTTGCTAAAGCCAGGGTTATAATTGGGGCAGCGTCAGGAGCGTCACAACGTGACGGACATGTGCGCTATACAAGAAGCCACCATTATTATTATTATTATTATTTTCAATAAGCTGTAAATTTAAGCATATCCGGAGCTCTTGTAACGCAGTAGAATATATACTTATTGTTGGATAGTTCCTGCGCTCTATTAATGTATTATTATTATCATTATTATTAATAATTTACTAGAATCGAATGATTCATCCATTGCCAGCACACGTGCTTTTCAACATAGTCATGATAATAACTTTGATGATATCTCTGAGTAACTTTACATCCCGCTTCTATATCAAGAAATATATTTACTTTAAATTGTTTGATATGTAATCACGTATTTGAATAAAAGCCATAAACGAGACATGATACTTTTAATTAGCTGGACGTGACAATAATTTTTACTTATTATTGTTCGGCTACGGGATATCTGAATGGTGATCCTAGTTGTGGACTGTACGTTTTTTCTTTTCTTGAGGTTTACTGAAGTAAATTTTCTTATATGAACAGTGATTCACAATGTTAGTAAATAGATAGAAAAACAAGACTTTTAGAAGGACTATCGGCAAACAACGAGATACCAACTGTTTATCAGGATGGACACATGATAGATGCCAAACAAACTTGGCCTAGCCTGGTTGTTTTGAGAGTCGTTATCAGAAAACCCAGACAATGTTGATCTTCTCATTCCAGGGATGTATCACAAGTAATCAGTGCAGACAGCTCACAAAGTCATTACTAAAAGAAGATTTACATGACGATAATATCTAGTAGAGGTGAACAATTGACCCTGAGCTTTCTTATTCTTTTATTCTTCTGTGGATATAGCAGAAGTAGTAATGCCCCATGAAAACGATTCTCTTGAAATGCTCTCACGTGTGAAAGATTTGTAATTTACTTTTGGACCAATTCTGATGTTGTATGCTTGTGTAGCCCCATGAGGCCTTATCTGTGTCCAGTAATTTTCATCGTTCTTTAACTTTTTAGTTGGGTCGGGTGAATGTACTGTACTCGAAATGTAAGGTGTTTCAACTAAGAGAAGGAAAGGTGTTATACAAAACAATTTTTAAGAGACTGAAATCTTCCTCACAGAAGTCCTTCTCAAATTCCAATGACTTTTTTCTTAATGATTGTTAACACTGTTTGTGATGACGGCATGCATATAGCTAGAAAATTTACCAAACCCCTCCTTATCACCTTATAGTTCCTTATGAAATATTGAAAGAAAACGCGGTACTACAAGTCTATTTACACATGAGGACTGTTCCTCCAAACATTTTGTGAAAAGGTGTTTTAGGGCGCGTGTGTGTGGGTGAAGGAGCACTATTTTTTTGTTTGGCTCAACGGGGGAGGGGGGAGGGGGTAGTGACCACTATTTTTTCCTCAACCCCCCCCCCCCCCTTGCCGAGGGGAGGGGGCCCGTCTTATTTGTTTAACCGAAGAAAAAGGTGTGTTAACTGTTTTTTGCCAGGGGAGGGGGCCCTGGACCCGCCGCTGGATCATGCTACCCCTAGAAGGCCTAGAATCTCTTTGAAATAATGAGAAATGGGATTTATATAACATGTGAATACATGGACTACCATAACATATACTTGAAAAGCTGAGAAGACCTTGCATACAGTTGCATTGTCCCTTTAAACGTGTGGGAAACGCCCGTTTTCACCTCTGAAATTGCCCCCTTTGGACACGAGCTCCTTTTCTTTTCTAATAAGTGTCATTTTCCCATCTGATAAGTGCCACATTTTCCTTCCTCCATAACATGTGCCCCTAATTCAAAGCGACTATAAGAGCAACTTTTTCTCGAATATCCTTCCAAAGCTCACTCGCTATGTTTGCTCGCATTTATAGCTAATGTAATTAGTAGTATTTCACGAAGGGATTGTGGTTAAAACTCCATCAGGATCCCCCCCCCCCTCTTTATAAGATCTTATTGGTCGATAATGCGACCTCACAAATTATTTTTTCTTATGCACGCTTGCTGCACTCGCTCGCAAATGAATATTAAGTCCATCCCTCCCTACTGCAAACTGTGGAATTTAAGCAGTATCTTGGACCATGTAAAAATGGAAATCATCCCTTGTAATTTATTAATCCGTAGGGTTATCTTTACCAATGGCGAAACATTGTATGTATATTTTCCCTCTGGTTTTTTTTTTTTAGGTGCCCCCTTTTTTGTCCAGAAAGTACCCTTTTGTTTGTGCCCCCTACCCCATTTCAGCAAATGCTCCGCTGCCTCTGGTTATATTTTTGTATTTGTTTTGTTGTGTTGTGCGTTTTGCTTGCTTGCTTGCTTGTTTGCATGTCAGATAATTTTTAGTTAATATTTACGCCATTAACAAATCAAATGATACATCGTGTGTTTTCTTGTATTGTTTTGTGGATCCTAGGTCCTTCAGTTTGCACGAATAGATTCTTACATTTGAAGTTGTTTCTATATAGAGTTCGATACTGAATATTGTATTTTATATAGTCTACATTTATGCATACTATTTACATTTCTTTTTATAAAAATGAAAAGATGGATTTGGCAAAAAATAAAGCAGATGGCATGTTATTACCAATTCTTGCCAAATATTGCAGCGATCTGTCATTACATTAAAGCTCATTAATGCCGTGGTGGCAGGTCTGGATCCCCTCTACCACTCCGGTCACACGCACCTTTTCTTCCCATTTTCAACCTCTCACTCCCCCATTCTGGAGCAGTTAGAGCTCATTCGTGTTTGCTTTGGGACGTAATTGTGTATTAGAGTGGATTATGCCACGAAGAAAGAAGACGATAAGAAATAAGAAACGACTTTATAAGGGCTAAGGGTGTGATGGTCTGACAGATACGTCACCGGATTGTGGATCACATGATTTGCGGTTCGAGCCCCGCCACGACACTAATGTTCTTTGGCTTAGACATTAATCTACATTTGCCACTCTCCACCCATGCAGGTGAAGTAAATGAGTTCCCGGTAGGAAGAATGTCACTGAAGGCTTTAGCGTCTTATCAATACTATTATATTTTGTCTTAACCCTAATAAGGCCGGGGGGGGCCATTATGCCCCCCCCCCCTCCACGATTTTTCTGATTGTTCGAGAACGCATATGGATGGCGCCTCGCCGCTCGCTGACTTTTTTCTTTAGAGTCTTGCGCATCTTTAAAAAAAAAAAAAAAAAAATCGGACCTATAGTTACAAGGTCACGTGACCTTTTGTCTTTGCATGTCAGCCCGAAAATCGCTAATTTTTGTGATTTGTGTACAAAACATATGGAAATGTCATTTTTCCTAAAAATAGATCAAACATTGGTTATTGGGTCTTGTTTAAAGTTTAGGTGGTTGTTTTGGGAGTCAAAATAGTTGAATTGTAGGAAGAAATGAAAAAAAAAAAAAACAATAACATAAATAAGTTAAAAAAACAATGAAATACATAAGAAATTATCAAAACAAGAGATAACATAAGGAATAAGCTGGCTCTTCCAAATTTTTTTGTCGTATTATTGTTCCAAATGGTCTAATGAATATATGTAGTGAAAAAGAATGCTTAAATATGAATAATATATGATTTATGGGTAAAAATGTGATTTTATGACGTTATTTGCATAAATTACCATAAATATGCAAATGAGTGATTTTTTTCAAAAAATTGAAATTATCATATTGTTCTATACACTTCACTTGACATGCGTGCAAATTTTCGCGGAGATCGGCCGTTTCACGGCCGAGATCTTAGGGGGGAGCCATAATGCCCCCCCCCCCCCCCCCGGCCATAGTAAGACTGCAAATAGCCCGGCCTTATTAGGGTTAAAGGTAATACAAAGTTTTGGGAAATTTTGAAAATTGGGTGGATAATGATTCTTTACAATTTTGAGATATTTGGATGCCCCTGTGGATGTATTATAAGCACTAGAAAATTTAGCGCCTAAAACACTTCTGCTTTCGAGAAAAATTGAATATAAAAATTTACCGGTGCTCCCGGTAAATTTTGATAAATTTCAAATAGCGCCTATATACGGCCGTTCATATAGTATAGCTGCGCTATATAAATGGCCCTGTTATTTATACCTTCGACCTATTGAATCTTGACATGTTTGCGTGCCTTGTTTAGCGAGTCAGAACTCTCCGTATTTCTCTGTCTTTACTGAATGTCGCCATCTGTTGCTTTATTAGGCCTACTGATAATCAGTGAGGTTATACTCATTGTTTTCAATAAACAAAATGTGATGTGTAGATATACTCGAAAGTTTTGTCACCGAAGAATGAGGGAGTTTACTGTATTCTACTCTAAATGTAGTTTTTGTTTACAGGGAAACAAATTTGATGAAAGCAAAACAAACTATATCTCTTTCTCCTCTTTAATGCCTTTTCAGAGAGAGAGAGAGAGAGAGAGAGACAGAGAGAGGTCGGGAGAGAGAGAGAGAGAGAGAGGTGACTCAGAGAGAAAAAATAATAGTGTTATGCCTTTCATATTTTTCGAGATTGTATGCGGCCCCCTTTTCTAATCAGTATCCTGGATTCCCATATTTGTTTTAACATAACACAACTGATAAGCATGTTATGTCGTTGTACAAATTTGACATTGACTTTAATAGCAAAACGATGTTCAAGTTTACATGGACTTCAATTTCGATTCACAGATAACTACGGTGTGAGATTGCACATTAGCACGATGACAATATATTTCGAATGAGTATGCGTTTTCAATGTTTGGCCATGTCATATTGCTGTTGACACAATTGCAAAAATAAACCACTTGATATACGTAGTAATTTGATTAATATACAATGCAGGGGTAGATGTATTTGATTTGGGTTGAATGTTACACCTGTGTTAGTCGTAAGAAGTCTAATGTATCTTAGCACATATTGGAAGCATCTACAGGAATGTTACACTCCTTAATTTGTATATTCCATCATCCATGATATCGGCTCAAGCCATTTCTAGTATATTATACTATTGCAAAATCGCAATGAAACCCAGATCGCCTACCTTGAGACTTGAGTACACAATGAAATAAAAAAGCCCCGTTAAAAGAAAAGTCCACCTGATATTAAGTTGGTTTTAATAGAAACTGAAAAATGAGAGGAACACTGAGGTCAGTGAAAGTTTGAGCAAAAACCGATTAAAAATAAGAATGTTATGGATTGTTGAAGTTGCGATCAATCAAACAAAAATTGGCACTAATTAACTCTGTGACGTATTTTGCGAGCTTCCCTCCCATTGCTTCGTATACGAACAAAATCTGGAGTTATATTCCGTCGTCAATAACGAAGAAAATAAAAATTCATGAAATTTTAATTACACAGCAAATTATTGGAGAGGACCTCGCAAGATACATCACAGTGTTGCCACTTTGTGTTTGATTGGTCGCAACTTCCGAAATTAATTACTTTCTTATTTTTAATCGAAATTAGCTCAAAACTTCACTGACATGTTCCTTTCATTTGTCTGCTCCTATTATAAACAACTTTATATCAGAATGAACTTTCCCTTTAATCGTATCCCGCATACTTTCTAAAAAGTCCTAGTCACTTTTCGATGGTAAGCCTTTAAAACTTTATGATAACATTCTATTGAAATACTGTGATACATTCGTATAATACATGTACGTACATGTAAATTGTTTTTGTTTTCCCTGCAATTGAGGTACAAAATAACTTTTTGAAACAATGTAATTCCTAGTCGTTGATTTTCTTTGGCAAGGAACGCAATATAATGGGGGATTGACTGCGATGATAATAATGATAATAAAAAAATTAGAATAATGTTCAGCTATATACGTTATAAATTCTCTTTGCGCTTTACATACAAATCGATTTCTTATAAATATCATAATGAAAAACAAACCAATAGTCTTCTTAACTTTGTTAAAGTATCAACACCAGATTCAGCAAATCTCTCCTTATAGAAAAACACGGAAACATAAAAAAAGTGCCTCGTACAAAGCAGCTTGAAGTTATATATGAAAAAGATGAATGTAGCGAACAAATAACCATATTACTTTGACAAGTACACAAATATTGCGAAGCTCACTTAAGTACACAATGTGCAAATACAATTATACTTTCATGTGTAAACACTCTTGAAGACTTTGTAAACATAAAATGGAATAAACGCAGTAAAGCATGTAGTAATGTAAACTGAGCTGCCATAAATTATGCAAGCATGCGAGATCTATACCAGGATGACGCGAGATGGAATTGTGGGGGTGTAACCACTAGAGCCATCTATACACAGAGTTTGGCCAAACCGGTTCGAGTTGGACACAATATGGCGACTACTGCTTTGTTGGGCAAGCACAAAACAAAAGAATATACGCCATATTGCGACCAAGGGAAACCATTAAGTTGGCCAAACTATGTGTATAGATGGCTCTGGTAACCACCACTCTTTTAGAAATATTGCAACAGTTAATGGCATATGTTTCTTCCTGGGTGAAATTTTCTATATTTCAGGGGAAACATTAGTTGGACAATGTTATAGTCTAACAACAAATGTTTTTTTTTGTCAACAAAACCTCCTTTTTTGTGGTCGTTTCTTTGTGTAGGAGAATTTTCTGCAAAAAAACAAAAATGTCTAGATAAATTTCATTTTAGGGGAAGTGGGACATTTTTCGTCTGAAGACCACTTTTACCCTTTTCAGCAACTTTAAAAGTCGTAGTACACCTTTTTTGTATTACTTTTTTTGCCTCAGGGACAAAGGACCCCTGGACATAATATAGGTAATATCATGGATGATTCTGGAACCCATCACTCTTTCCTCCCGATCAATGCATTGAAATATATAATATTTAAATATCAGTTCTGGTTCTTTCGTTAGCGAGAGGGCAACTATTTCAGAATTCATCTATGCGAACAGGCATTAACAGTGTAAAATATGTCATATTTCATTGTAATGTTATCATTGTAGTAGTGTACAATTGACAGTGAAAGCAAGTCGTATTAAACACAAATATATCAGGGCTAGATATATATATATATATATATATATAATATATTGAAAGTAAAAGTTGATGATAAGAAAATTACGCACCTTGTGCATATTTCTAGACTGTATTTATACGTATTTAAATTTGCGGACACAATTTGAAAACCTTCGCAAAGAATTTTGACATGGCAAATATTGATTATAAAACACGTCATGCTCTAAATATGTCCATCGGTGTGCAGGTAGGTAAATAAATGTAGTCCAGTTGGTTTATAAAGTTATGATTAAATAAGTTATACCATTTTGTCAGAACTTCAACAATATATTTGCAATGGTATTAAAGGAATGTCAATTTATGACCAATGTCTTTCGGGGAAAAACAGATTTGAACTGTGGTACAGACAAACGATTCCTCCAGCAAACTGTATTGCATATTACTGTTGGTAAAACTAGTACCAGTAAATGCACGTTTCACTTAATCTATGATGATATGACGACGTGTTGCCTAATTCGAACGTGATTTCTATGGAATATAGAATGGGACAATGAAAATGATTTGGAGTTGTAGAGTTGATTTATCGCCAGTCTTTGCTATCGTGTTCAAATCGCATTATAATGGTGGAGTCACTTGATTCTCTGTTATAGACGCATCATCATCACTGAATCCTTGATCAAGTTCTTCGTCAGGCATCTGCTCTTCAGAAGCTTTGTTCATCGCCTTCTTTTCAGACCACCATTTGCGAAGGGTGATTCCAACGAGACTACCGACGATCAAAAGGGCACCGGTTATCGTGATGGCATTCGGTATGATCTGGAAGAATAGATAGTCGAGGACGAACGTAAAGAGGACGTCGCACGTCCGGATGAGAGACACGGTCGTTGCCTTCTCGTATCTCAGCGCCAGAGTGAGAGTAATTTGTGACACGAATTGGAAAGTACCGGTCAAAAATAGGAGTATACGGTCCCTCCCACATTGAGGGATCACCCACTCACGGAGGGCAGTAGCCAGGACTGCACTAAGTACCATACCAATCGAGGAGAAATAGATCAAGATAACAACAGGGTGGATCCGATACGAACCAATCTTGCGAAGGGTAATAAAGACAATGCCGACCATGGCCGCCAATATTAGGCAAAATATCGGTCCAAGGATACTTGTGGATGAACTTTCCCCACCGAAGATGAATGGTGGCTGAATGACCAATATAACTCCAGAGAGTGTTAGGGCGGATAAAAGAATGTCCACAGCGGTGCAAGCCTCGTGAAGGAATATGCAACTGAAGAATCCGGTGAAAACTGGCGAAGTGTAGATGATCGCTTTAGCGTTACCAATGGGCATGACCTGAAAAGCAAAGAAAGCGAGTGAGGTGCCAATGGATCCCATGATTGCGCGGAAGAGTACGAGGGACAGAGCTTTCCTGGGGAGGAAAACAGACACCCTCTCTAGGGTGGCCAACGGCAAGCAGAACAACAATTCAACAAACATCTGCGCGAAGACCACTTCATTGGATAAAACTCTACCGCTCAGGAGTGCCACCGTTAGTGTGGAAAATGACAAAATCACTGTTGAGAGTAAAGCCAAGACAACACCTTTATAGCGGTCTATTGAACATGTAGACTCTTTAGAGACTGAATCATTATCTCCGCGATCACTTGTAAACGAGTGGTTTTCCTTCACGCTTTCACAATTTGGGGGATCTCCGGAATTCAACGATAAATTTCGAGCGGTGATGCTGATATTATCCATTTCTCCAGACGTCTCATATGCTGCGTTGTTAAAGCTTTGAAGAGTACAAGACCCGTCTGCACCTACGCCAGAATCACTACAGGTTCTATTCCGTGAATGGAAAGTTCTTGAGAGTCTTGACGAAGAACGAAGTCTCAAGATCTCACTTTGACTTCGATTTCTCCCAGCCTGGGTAACTACAGACACATCACCGCCGTTTTTGCCATCCTGAGTCGAAAGGCCCGACATCTTGATTATGAAGTTGGAGTTTGTATCTGTAAAAACAGGGTATGACGATTTAGTAAAAAAATTGGGATATTCTCACTATAATGTATCAAAACAAAGCATTGTAGATCTGTAATTATTTAAGAAGTGGGTATGACATTATACTAAAGCAATACGAGAAAATTGTTGATATTAACATTGGAAGATTTAATTTCAACAAGATCTTTGATGACTGGCAAAAACGGGCATTTTCACTAAAATTGATAAAACTTTGGTAGAAGTTATATTTTTAAGTACCCACATCCACATTGTAATCGGAATATTGAAACCGCTAAATGTTACATGCAAAGAAAACGTTGATTTACCTCAGCGATGATCATTATTGATAATCAATATGTGTCAGGATATCACTATCAAATATTAGATGCTTCGATTTCGTATTAACTCTTGTTACTCAAAATGACCTTTACAGAACTAAATACTGTCCTTACCTTGAGTATCTGCAAAGCTGATCTATAAAGCCTTGTCGTTCCAAATATGTAGATTTTTAATCAGGACTCAGAAATACCCAATTTTACTCTGTCGAGAGAATCCATCTTGTCCTACTGTAAGTTGTTAATAATTGACGATTGAGACGTTTTACAATGCGTGAATGGGTGGGTATGTGTCTTGCGTGTGTGTGTGTGTGTGTTTTGTTTGTAATAAGGGCTCTATCTTGCTACTCGTTTTTGGTGTGACCGTTGAAGGTATCAAACTTTGGACTTGCATACACATCGAGAACAAAAGAAGAACAACAAATTAAAAGATTGGATGCCAATTATGACGAGGCATTTATGATGTATTGTTTTGTAAGTGTAATTAATGTTATGTTGCAACATTTAGGCCTACTTATCGCGCTGTTTATCATAACACAATGCTTGATCATAGGTAATACTTCTATTCATGGTATCATACTCTTTCGCTCTCCCTTGGTCCCTCTCTACCTCTCTCTTTCTTGTACGGCTCATATTTGATTTTGTGATTGTTGCAAATATTTGTGTTTGATGTTTTTTTAATAAATTTGTTGTAATTAGGGTTAACTTCCAAGTAAAGTCATATACGTAGCGAGTTTCCGTATTATGCATCTTGTACTCATTGCTTTTTATTATGCCCCTATGTCGTCATTACAGACTTTGACATTAATTATAATTTCTCACATCTTTCATATTTTCTCTTTTTCTTAACACAGTTACATTGGTTGGTTTACATAAATTGTTGATATTGTATAGTGTCTATTTTTAAATGATTATTTCGCTCAGTAATATTTTCTGAAGATTATGAGTATATTGTAACTGTTTGCTCATATCATTGTGAAATGTAAATATACCAATCATATCATGTTGGGGTTTCAATGCTTATCACAAATTTAACGCTTATTATAATCGTTATTTTGCTTTTGTGCAGCTATTCAGGATATTTGTCCAACCTTCTTCTTCTTTTTTTTTTAGGGGAGGGAGGGGGGGGGGGTGCAGGGGGCATTTGAGCGGGGAAGTGCACATAACTCAATTAATTGGAATTACAGTATCACCATTATCGCTGTCGTCACTGTTAGCCGTCGTCATCATCAATACTTCTCATCATAGTATATGGATTCATGATGATACATGTTGATTTCAAGTAATTGAGGTAAATGCTTTTCTCTTTCAAATGCCTCCCCCCCCCCCCCCCCTCCAACAAAAATGTATACAAAGAAGATGGTTGTGTGAAACTGTTAATCATTTCATCAAAGAAACAACAGTTACGTAAAAAAACGTTTTTTAAAGAGACAGGTTGTTCTGTGGGGGAAATATATTGACTTTATTGAAAATGAAACATTACTCAAACGGAAATTCAAATGAAAAACACAAATAACCGACATTAAAGATATTTAGTAAATATATATATTTTTTGAATCCTCATTCTTTTTACAATAATTTATCACTCATGTTTTCTCCCTCTCTTCACATTTTTGCTACCCATTCACCACTGTTTCCCATTCACTACAAACATGGAAATCTTAGTTCACTCACCTGTAATAATAGATGACGATATCAAGAAGGGTAAGATATTAAATGGTTGAATATATATCAACGTCAACGTTACGGCATTAATTGCATCGTCAATTACACACACATAATCCTATACTGTTTAGGAATGTCGCTACATTATGGTTCTTATAATTTGGCAAATATAGGGTTATTAGCGTATCAGGACAATTACCACCTGGGCAATCATCCTCCACGAAAATTACCCCCCCCCCCCCGGAAAATTACCCCCGAGGACAACTACCCCCCAAGGACAATTAGCCCCCGGAAAATTAGCCCTGGAGAATTAACCCCCGAGGACAATTACCCCCCCCCCCCCCCGAGGACAACTACCCCGAGGACAATTCATCCCCCGGAAAGTTAACCCCCGGAGAATTAACCCCCCCCCCCCAAGGACAACTACCTCCGAGGACAATTACCCCCCGAGGACAACTACCCCCCGAGGACAACTACCCTCGTGGTCAATCAGGATTCAATAGCAAAAGACGATCTGACACATTGAGGGATGGCTACGAGCCCATAATATCCCATGCATGAACCCATGTTCGTTCAAATACTATAGCACGTTATCCTCCTCATTACTACACATTTCCCTTTAATTATAATTTATGCAATGCCACTGCGGTTGCTGAATTCCACGAAGGGTGTACGTTTTAGGTAATTATCCAGCGCTTCTCAAAATGCATAGAAAAACATTTCTTTGTAGCAGCGTTATTTCAACTTTTTGTTAGAAAAGCTTCTCCCGAATCCCAAAGTCTTCACAAACTGTTTTTTGTTTGTGTGCATGACTCTGGCACTCGTCAAGTGCTATGTACATACGTATGAGCAGATTTAAGAATAAAAAAGGAGAAAACATTTTCAAACTGGTAAAAAATTAGTTTGCAATCAACACACTAGAAACGATTTAAAGTACTGTATGCGGGCACCTTTGCTTCCGAATGTACATAGATAAAAAGTGATATATTCGGTCATGACCTTGATACACGAATATAAGGATATTCGGGCCTCTCGTTGCCCTTATTTATCATGTTTTTTAATGTAATGAGTGTGGTAACAATGTAATCTCGAAATAAAAGATATAATATACATTCGGGCGCCTTGCTGTCTAAATATTGTCAGCGAGTGAGGAAGAAAGACACTTTATTATCCTAAAAATTTATTTTCTTATTTAATTATATACTCTAACCGTTTCTGATATTTGTTTTTCACAAAATCAACGTTTTCCAAATGCATGTAACTGCCATTCTCTTGCGGCACCCCGGTTGAAAAACGCTGCGCTGGAGTTACAAAATCAAATGACATGAATTACCAGAGAGCGGATATTTATTTTCTGTTGACATGGCACCGTGCATATAACTTGAAGGCAATTTCTATTTCAAAAATAATTTACCGTACATCAAAACATATTATACTTCAGCACAGAAATTTATAGATAACGTGAAGAAAACCTTGATTTTGGATCATGGATGAGGGCCCATTATACATACAAAGACAAAATAATACACGATCAGCTGATTAAAATAGTTACAGAGGATGCAAGAAGGCACGATAGCTCAGTCGGTAGAGCAGTGGTCTCGTAATCCGGTGACCCGAGTTCCAAACCAAGTCGATGCGCTAGTGCCCTTTGGTAAGGCATTGATCCTCATTACCAGGTCCCTCGGAGAGGACCTAAAGCCGTCGGCCGTCTGGTTGCTTACGTACGAGCATTTATGCTTTCTTCGCAGTCAGGTAAAATAACCACCACCACCACCATATGTAAATGAAATCTTACATCCTAATTTCTTTGTTGTGCCATTGTTGGTGAGAGAGGCTGTAACGCGTCTCATCTGCACGCAATGTATTGTTAAATTTTTAAGAAATGTAATTTCTGTTCTTTACTCGGTGGCAATCCTACGAGGGAATTGGGCAACCTCCACCCCCTACATCGAATCGAATAATTTGACAAGACTAAAATGAACTTCATAAATAACTTTATACGTCACAGTATTACAAACTCCTCGGGGTGATTGTCATGGGGGGGGGGGGGGGGGGGGTAATTGTCCTCGGGGGTAGTTGTCCTCGGGGGGGGGGGGTAATTGTCCTCGGGGGTAATTCTCCGAGGGTTAATTCTCCGGGGGTAGTTGTCGTTGGGGGGGGGGGTAGTTGTCCTCGGGGGGTAATTCTCCGGGCGGTAATTTTCCGGGGGTGATTGCCCAGGGGGTAATTGTCCTAGAACCGGTTATCAGCAATATCAGTGATGAGATTTGAAGTATTATTGTCCAAACGCTACGGTGTCAGCTTTTGGAGATGTTGCTGAGGCTGTCTTAATCCTTGCCTTGCTGCTGATTTTCATGGTTTCGACTATCCCGCCATTTCTTCAAGGTGATACCAACAAAACTTGCGATAATTACAAAAGCCCCGATCACCGTCAGGTAGTTTGGGATGACGCCAAAGAAGAGATACTCGAGAGTGAATGAGAAGAGGATGTCGCTGGAGTGAACGAGGGCAACGGTCGAAGCTCGTTCAGTTTTAAGGGCTAGGTAGATGAGAATCTGGGAGGAGAAGTGAGCTATTCCGTTGCTAAGGAGAATCATGCGATCCCATCCACATCCAGGTAATGACCACTGCTGGAAGATGGAAGTCAGAAATGCCGAGAAGCATGCTCCGTAGATGGAATAAAAAGTGAGCATTGTTAACGAGGGCATATTATAAGAGCCAAGCTTTCGCATGATGATCAAGACGGATGCGGACAGGATGGCACTTAGAAGGCTAAATATGGAACCAAGAACCTTAGCATCAGAAGCTCCTTCGATCGATTCAGAATTTGCGAATAAAAACGATGGCTGTGCGATGAGTAAAACACCACTTAGCGTCAAAAAGGATAAAAGGGTGTCTACAAAAGAGCAAGACTCCCTTAACAGTACACACCCTAGCAGTCCTGCAAAAACGGGGGCGCTGTACTGTATCGATTTTGAGCTAGACACGGGCATGATTTGATAGGTGATGTATATCAAGGATGTGTTGATTGCGCCGAGGATTGAGCGCAGGAGAAGCAGAAGGTATGCATTGCGGCTGTGTTTGAAAGGAACTCTGCGGTAAGCATTCACCGGTAGGCAACATAGAAGCTGAATGGTCATCCGAGAGACCACCATCTGGTTCGGGCCTAATGTTCCTGAGAGGTAAATAACGATCATACCACTGAGGGCCATGGTGACCGCAGATGTTAGCGTATACCAGATGCCTATCTGAGGAACCTTGTATCGACTAGATCTGACATTTCCATTCGTCTGTGTTTCGCTCTCACCCACATCATTGCTATCCAGACTGTCAGGAGAATCGACGGAACCTTGTCTCGGTGTGGTGATTTTCTTATCTCCACCATCCTCAACACAAGTGATGCAGTCGTCATCGTCTTCAAATCCACGATTCTGTATTCCTTGAAGCACCGAATGTTCTGCCCTTGCTATTGTATCTCCGCCCTTGGTTTTCAAAAACATATTTCGTATGGTTTTGAAGTCGGGTAGCTTCGATCATTAACACAAGTTTTCATGTCACAATTTAGGGCAATCGTAGTGAAAGTTGAAAATGCAGTGCTAAGGAAATTCTCATCCACTCCCCCTTTGGTGAAAGAAATGCTTTACAAAATCTCATTCTTTCCACGAATCTTATCAAAGTAATTAAATTATAATTTGGTGAATATCCTTTATCCTAGGCTTCATCTCGATGAATTCCTAACTAGGAGTCCTGGCTTAATACGTCTGCAATTCGTAGGAAATTCACAGAAGTGAACATTATCTCGTTTCATTTGGGATTGTGTGATAACAAATATCGACGTCTGATCTTTTCGGTAGGATTTTGATCAGATGACTTGTCAAAATGGTATCTCGCTAATACCACCTGTAATAGTTTCTTTATCAGACCAACATAATCCCTTACGCAATGGACTCACGAAAAACACCATCGTCTCTAACTTATTAAAGGAGAATGAAACTCAACAAACATATTAGCTGATTATCTTATTCAAACTTGTCAGCCATGTACGAAAACCTTGAATTTACTTGTATTTGATTATCTAGCAAGGAAAACAATATCGCCACACTTTACCGTTTCCATACACGTTTTGCTACAATGTAGGACACTTCACTTGTGAATAGCAATCATATACCAATGGGTTCCTAATAATAGATAATTTCGGTAATGCATTCATACGAGTGGATATTCTGTCATCAAATATTGTGACAAGATATTTGGTTCAGCTGTTTTGGAACAGATTACCAGCTGACGTTTGTTGGGTTTTATTTTCTTGTATGAACCAAACGACTAATACGAACTCATGTCTCGAAAAAGATAGTTCAACGACCTTCTAAACCACAGCTTATTTGAATACTGCAAATAATCTTTATGATGCTCCAGCAGTTTTCCTGATGTTTAAAAAGTTCGTATTGATTATACAGAAATATAATTTTGAATCGATTTCAGGTACGGTATATATTTTTGCTGGAAATGTGAATAGAAATTTATGGAAGCTTCGAACCATTGACAAGCGATTTCATTGTAGTAGGAACTTAACCAATCAATCCTATATACTCAGCAGGAAAAAAATCACTAAGGATTGATTACGTAAAACTACATAAGAGGCAAATACTGTTCTTGATACTTTATACATGTTCCTCTTGATCTCATGAAATACGATTGCAAGGCCCTTCCGAGAAATCAACTCAAAACACGCAGTGTACGTGTGGTTGTCTACATGTTTGTGTTGTTAGGTACTTAGAGATAAAGACGAAGAGAGAGAGAGAGAGAGAGAGAGAGAGAGATGGAGGGGATGGGGTAGACGGTAGAGAGAGCGGAGGGGGTGAGACAATTACGTCTATGACATGATGATCGTATCTGATGTATATAACATTTAAAAATAAAACTCTTGCCAATGATTTGAGTGGACTTTTCATTAAAAAATCTTGTTTCAATAATTTATTCAATTTAAGATTTATCATACATTAGCATTTGCTTTGATCACGTGCGTGGCACATGGACACATACACACAGTGGCGGATCCAGGGGGGGGGGGGGGGCCGGGGGCCCAGCCCCCCCCCCCCTTGAGAAAAAAAATCATGTAAAAACACGTGATTTTTATCTTTTTTTGAGGGGTTGGCCCCCCCCCCCCCCCCACCCACTGAGCCTCCCCCCTCTCCCATCGAGCGACTTTTCGGCCGGCGCGATTTTCAAATTTCCGGGAGCAAAAAAAAAAAAAAAGTGGGCCCCCTCCCCTGAGAAATCCTGGATCCGCGCCTGCATACACATGGAAACATACAAACATAGCGAATAATTTAGAATGAAATAAATATGTCTAAGTGTTTCTAAGTTACTTACAGTAATATAATATAATAAACAAGTAAAAAACACTATGAGTGAGATAACATTGCACTATACTGCACTATACTGTAATTCTTTAGGATTTATGTTTAAAAAAAATTTAGTATCAAGATAATGTATCCACTCTTTACGAAGACTTTAATACCTAATAAGAAAAGAACGGATGCATCAATTTTACCCTTTTTTTTTTCTCGACCACTGGCATATGCCCATCGGTTATATGAAGAGTTTCACGGCACGTTGTATTTGTTCAAATTTCCATGATATTTTTATTTTGTTTTCAAGAATATGTTAACCATGTTATGTTACAAAGTAACGTGGAACTTATAAGGACAAGTATAAAATAACTTCAAGGATCATCATCTTCTGAAATGGGTTCTTTATCACATCCTTTTTTCACAGTGAGTCCTACAAGGCTAGCCATGATCACGAAAGCGCCAACTATGGTCAGGGCATTGGGACGGATGTCAAAGATCAAGAATTCCAGGATGAACGAGAAGATGATATCGCTGGAACGGATCAACCCTACTGTTGAGGCTCGTTCTGTTTTTAGGGCTATGTACTCCATAAATTGGACACTCAAGAGGAGGACGCCATTACCGATTAACGTAAAACGGTCTAACCCGCACTGAGGGATTGTCCACTGTCCAAAGATGGTTGTCAACGCTCCTGAGAAGATCATTCCAACGATGGAGTAGACGATTAGAACGGTTACAGGTGGTATTCCGTAAATGCTGAGTTTACGGAGGATGACGAAAGTAAGTCCCACAAGGCATGCATTGACCAAACACAAGATTGAGCCGAGGATAGTCGAGTCTGGGATGGGTTCCACCCCTTCTACGTTTTGAAAGACGAATGGAGGCTGAACTACAAGAATGACCCCGCCGAAGGATACGAATGAGAGAAAGGTGTCGACGAACGAGCAGGATTCCTTGAGAAGAAGCCACCCAAGGAACGCGGCGAAGATGGGAGCGGTGTATTGTATGGCCTTGGCTGTGGATACTGGCATAATCTGGTAAATGAAGAAGAACAGGGTTGAATTGAATGCTCCTATCATGCAACGTGCAAAGAGTATAAGATATGCCTTTGCTGAGTACCGAAAATGGATTCTTTGACGGACAGCCAAGGGAAGGCATGCAAGAAACTGAATGCCCATGCGGATAAAGTTGATTTCGTTGGGACTGACCGACCCTTTGAGAGACGCAACACCAACAGAAGACAGTGATGTGGTAAAGGCACATATAAAGCAATACAACACGGCCTGATGCCTCACAAGAAATGTGGCACAAAGGATATAATATATCTTCCTCTTTTTCTCACCTTTCGACAAGTCTGTGCCACTTTCGTTGTTATCGGAACTTTGTATTTCAGATGAACTACCTGTATTATCAAGGCTACTAGTCCAGCTATCAATTATGGGAGCGTCTTCACTTTCGTATGCCAAGTTGGCAACGCCATTGTCCTTAGAATGGTCGACCTTGTCGAATAAATTCCTCTTTCTGATGTCGTCTCCTGTATTCATCATGCAGGTCTATTCTCAACCATTTAACCGATTCCACTACTTAGTGTTACGTTACACCCGCATTAATTCCAGAGATAATGTCATTAAACAAGCCTCAAATTCTTAATCACGCGTTCGCCATTGCGGTCAAAGGCCTGTTTGAGTTAGATTTCATTATCACATTGATCTTTTTTTTTCTATTTAGAAATAAACACGATCATTTCATACGATAAACAACAACTGTAGCGAGTGTACTATTCATCGATACATGCATGTACATGTAGGTCTACATGTACATTAAACACACTTATACATAGTTAACACACTTTACACTTGCATAAGTCTCTCTCTTCCCCTTTCCCTTGATTTCTCTGTGGGCTCTTTACCTTTCTCTTCAGTTAAAATCCACTGCCCTCTCTCTCTACTCTATCGTTCTTAGTTACAACCAGGGTGGCAGTAATCATTCTCATAAAAGTCACTTTTACCATTGCACCATAACTTATTTTTTGCGGAAATGCATTTACTTAAATCTTGCAAATTCGAAATTATCAGAGAAACACAATGATAGATCATAATGAACATCATGTATAAATATATGTTATTCGTAATGTTAGCGAAATGATACAGGCATTGTCTTTAGTCACATCAAACGACATGAATAAATTATGTCATGCCTCTAGGCACGTTTCATGATTAAAGTCACATAACGGTTATGAGTTTCTCCACAACTGAAAGGTAATTAATGAATTATGCAAAGAAGTTCAGCGATCCTACAACAACTACCTCATCGACTATAACACACTGCCGGACAACCGGCCCCTGATAACTATTCTTGAGGACAATTACCCCAAGGAAATTAACCCCAGACAACTACCTCTTGGGAAATTAACCCCTTACTGACAAATACCTAATGGGACTATCCCATAGTTCTGACGTAACGGGGTTATCTTTCAAAGAGGTTGTAGTTGTCTTGGGACTAGTTTTCGAAGTTGGTTATCTGGAATAGTTGTCCAGGGGTCGTCCTGATAGACTAAAGCCTAACTCAGATATGAATCGGTAAAACCCCTGGCGTATTGTCTTCTTCTCATGATGACGTAAAAGTGTGCACTATGCTTCACTCTTCGGTATCTTTTAAAACAGAGCTACATGAATAAGAGTGAAAACCCGTGGCGGGTATTGTTTGGCGGCGGTTTATACCACGTCATCACATCTGAACGAGCAGTAAGAATTCGTCATTGCTTATGGTAAGCCTTCACTGGAGGATGGCCGTGATGCGATTCGTCTTTATCCGAAAGTGTGTTTTGTTTACACCATCGGTGCTTTTAATTTCTTTTAATGTATGTCTGGTTTCAATGTCATTTAAAGAAGGTTGCAAAATCATGTCGTAACAGATGAAACGCCATCGAATGCAATAAAACTAAAGACAATTCTAGTTTATTCAGTAGAATCAGATAATTATGTACATTATTTTGATTATCATGGTTTAGGACATTAGTATAAATAATAATATCAGGATTTGTTTTTATTTTTCATCAGTACTGTTTTTCTGATCCCTTAAACTAGCTGTCCTGGTTGTGTTTGTTTCACCTTTCCCTTCGTGGTAATCTTCAGACTCCTTTTCCCTGGTACACAGTTTCTTAACTGTGAGTCCAACTAAGCTAGCCATTATGACCAAAGTCCCAATCACCGTCAAAAAGTTAGGTACGACACCGAAGATGGCGAATTCTAGGGCAAACGAGAATAGGACATCACTCGAAAGGACCAGGCCAACTGTCGAAGCTCGCTCAATCTTGAGGGCAAGATACTCCAAGGCTTGTGCGAATCGGTCCACCCGCATCCTGGTACTGTCCATTGACGGAGTCCGGTTGTCATAGTTGCCGAGATGATCATTCCAACGATGGAGTAGATGGTTAGAATGGTAATTGCGGGCATTATGTAAGTGCTCAGTTTACGCAACACGATGAACGTAAGTGCTGATAGAAACGCAGATAGCAAACTCAAGATGGAACCAAGGACACCCGCTTCGGACACAGTTTCCACCGATTCCACGTTTTCGAAAAGAAACGGTGGTTGTGCTACAAGGATGACCCCACCCAGAGTCACAAATGACAGTATGGTTTCAACGGAAGAGCAAGATTCCTTGAGTAGGATACATCCGAGCAGTCTGGCGAATATAAGTGCTTATTTTCTCCTGCTGATGCGCTGTGTTATTGGAGCCTTCAACTCGGCCCTAATTTTCTTCATCTATCAAATTATACCAGTGGCCAACGCCAAAGCAATACAGTACAGTTTACTGTATTGCTTTGGCGTTGGCCACTGGTATAATTTGATAGATGAAGAAAATTAGGGCCGAGTTGAAGGCTCCAATAACACAGCGCATCAGCAGGAGAAAATAAGCACTTCTGGAGTATCGAAAATGGATTCTCTGGTTGACAGCGACGGGGAGGCAGGCGAGGAGCTGGATGAACATCCGAATGAAATTTATCTCATTTGGAGCAATCGAATCAGAGAGAGAAGCAGCAGCCATTGCAGCAAGAGCCGTGATCAAGGCGCATATAAGGGCATACAACACAGCCCTTTGTTTCGAAATAACCTTGATAAAGGACTGGTGAACCATTGCCTTTTTTATCTTCTTCTGCCCGTCCATTTCATCTTCTTCACTTACGACTAGCTCTCGTGGCAAACCCTTCACATCATCACAGATTTGAGTACAATATTTCGTCATCTCGATAAGCACTATTATTTTCACCCATTTCTTGAGAATGAACCTCAAATGTTTCAGCCATATTAGTGGTCGAATCTTATCCGATTTCAGAACAAGGATTCGACTAATCCACAAGATATTCGTTTAGGTAATTTTTTTAATACAGACATTTGCGTTCAGTTTCTACTGAACACCATAAATTCGATCAGTCGGATGGTCACAAGAAATGTTTTAATAAGTCACGTGGAGCCTGTCAACAAACATGTACGTCGTTTGAATCAAGACTGTTTGCTAGGTGTCTAGATAGAAGCTGATTGGACAGAGTAAAGACTGTAAGTAGACCATCGCATAAACAATGCCTATTAACAGCTAAGGTCATTGATAAAACGTCCTCACCTAAATTCTTACTATTCAAACATTGTTCCTAAGATTAATATGCACATGTCGGGGGGGGGGGTTCAGACAGAGCTGATAACTGATTATGCAATAATTGTACTGTGAAAGATATTGTCAGGAAGCAATTTAGTAATTTACTAAATTGCTAAAAATAGTTGCCCATTTCTCACCGCTGAAACGAAGTATTCAGTTTTGTTTCTGTTTTACTGGATTCAGATACTTCACATTTTGAATGTTAAATTGCTACGTGGCTCTCATACAAAAGTCCTCGTTCAGGCCTAATTCGTTTATTGGCCTGACGCTATGCACTTCGTAATAAATGAAGTATACTATGTGGCAATCCATGTTCATGATTATTTCATGTTTAGTATTACAATGTAAATATTTAACGTTGATGATGTTATAATTATACAGTTTGTTAATTATCATGATTTATGTTGTAATTATCTTTAAACTTGGAAAAAAGATCATGAAGAAAAATGAATAAATACAACTAAATAGAATAAAATAGGAAACTTGTTTTAAACCTTTTTTGTTATTGTTTAAAAAGTTCTCTTTTTTACGGAAACGTACTTTCACTGCGAAGATTCTCTCAAAACCGTCTACAATAACACAAATGGCGACTGTGGCGTATCTAGGTATTAATTAGCCTCTTGTCGATGGCCCTCGCGTTTTTGGAGTCCGTAAATTCTGGCGAGCGAAGCGAGTCAGAGAAACCGAGCGCTCGGTTTCTCTGACTCGCTTCGCTCACCAGAATTTACGGACTCCAACAAAGCGAGGGCCATCGACAAGAGGCTAGGTATTAATATGGTGGCCAGGGCAAACAATGAAATTCCAGGATATTCTATTCATTTACCCCCCCCCCCCCTCCCCGTTAAAAAAAGAAAGAAAGAAAGAAAGAAAAATATTGCATTTTGCCAATATGCATGGAGCACTGAAATCACTGGCATATGACCACTTATTTTTTTTTTTTTTTTTTTGGGGGGGGGGGGGGGGGGGGGGGGTGAACAACAACCATCTTGTTTAAAATCTTCATTATGGTAAAAAGTTTACCAGCTCGCTACCCAAATATTGAAACGGCTGTAATCGAACAGTAGCGCGAGTTTCGAATTTCGAACATCAATTTGTTTTAATTCGTTATTATAAAAAAGTGTCCACTTTCCTTTTTGCTGATTGTAGATACGTATAGGTTTTTACAATTGCATGTCGGCTGGAATTTAAAAAAAAAACGATTGCAATAGGGTTTGTACAAAGTTAATTGTATTTTAGTCACATAGAAGAATAAGTATGGTTGTGATTTAGAGGTCAGTGTCACCGAAATCAAGATGACACAATTCAAAATGGGTTTTTATCACCAATCAGTATACGAAATCCTAACTGCAATATTGTGTAAACATAAAATGCAAAGGCGATGATAGAAACCACCAACAATACATGAATACCAAACATTATTTGTTTTATTTTATCATTTATTTATCAGTATATCACCAGGGTAGCCCCGTATAACAAAAGTGAAAATACATATTCACTATAATTATTCATTCAAAAAAAGTAAATTACAATCAAAGTAGCGTAATTGCGGTCAATTAGGTGACACATGATTGTTGATACATCAGTTTATTGATACTTCTGCATTACAGAAACAGAGACATTATGACAAAGGTATACAAAGAAAAGGAGAGCATTTTAATAAGAAAAGCCCAGGACATATTCTGATTAATGGTCCCTGCTCGGCAGGTAACGTAAAAAGATACAAATCATTAAGAAATAGCTTCAATAAACCAACAGGGAAGTTACTCAAACTAGTAGACACGTAATGTGATGAATGTTATAAAGTATTGATAGATATTGAAATACAGTAAATATTGAGTTGTTCATACAATAAGGTAATCATAATTATATCCTTACACTGTCACCTTAGTATTTAGACTCAACCTCACCCATCAACCATACAGCCAGGATATTAAGTTAAAGCCTGTCTGCACTACTTTGATCAGGAGGGATTAGACCTCCCTGCGTGGTCACTGATAGGTGGTTATCTCATCAAATTAGCTCTCAATTAACATAAGAAAAAGGGGTCATGGGGGATCAACGGGTACCGCTTAGGCATTGCTTGTCATGATAGAGGGCGCACGTAGCTACAAGTAGTGCAGTCCCGCTTTATTAAAAGGAACATACATTTGTAGTATAGATAAGGGGCATTAGTCTAGTATACTAGCTCCTGGCCTACCACATCACACTAGCATTGTGGTACACGGAGAAGGGTTTGGGTTTTCCATTCGGGGTTGTTTTGGCATAAGAAATCACTTATGAAGAGGTCATTGCTAATTTAGAAATGTCATCCGAAAAAAAACGTTGAACTTTGTTGGTTTACCCAAAAAAATGTACCAGATGTTATCTGCACAGCTTCAATTCCCTTCTGGGTGGTCTCTATAAGGCCTAAAATAAAAACTTGTTGTATTGCCCTTTGCGACCGATACAAAAATCTGAAAATCTACGGTCGGCATTTTAAAAAAGTTTTTTTTTTTTTAACCGTTTTTTAGATTTTGTTTATATTAATGAATAAAAAGATATGTATTTTGTTTGTTTAAATGGGATATAAATGCATAAAATCAAATTATTCTAAAATTCTCACTCGTGCAAACCATGGATAATTATGAGGTGAAAAAGATATCAATGGAATGATGACGCCGAAACACATGTTTTAAAGCATTACAAACTGAGAAATATCAGCCAAAAGAGGGCGGGAAAAAAAATCAAATCTGAAAAATATCGGACCTATAAAGAGGGCGACAAAAAAAGGTAAAAAAAAAAAAAAAAAAATTCGACCGACCGACCCATGTTTTGGCACCCAAAGGGCAATACAACAAGTTTTTATTTCAGGCCTAACAGTTACAAAAGAATATGAGTGTGGCGCCACGTATACCGACCTACATTAAGTGCATTGGGGAATGAATGTCACCCCATATGGAAACGTTGTATCCTCCGCTCAATCTGACTGGCGTGCATAGAACAAATAAGCATTTTTCCATGAAAAAGTTAAGTTTTCCAAAATGTGCGTTCTTTTCCAGCATTGGGGCGCCCGGAATTCACTCGGGTAACATTTCATAAAGTATAATATAAAAAGACCATATGCAAATTGTCTGTACTTTTGTCGGAAAAAATACATTTATCCAGCATAATGTCGTCTCTTTTTGCGTTGGAGAAGAGCAAATAGCGAGTTTCAATCACACTTTAGCCGCTCTCGCAAGCTCTCACTCGTTTCACTGTGGTCAAGCGACTTTGGGGCAAGCGGTTAATGAAAATACTAATCGTTAGCTTTCTTCTGGTATTAAACTTGTTTTGATTGATTGTATAATTTTGTCGGAATAAAGGAAACAAAAAGGCTCGACCAATAATTTATCAGTGTCTGAATT